>CM029023.1:139530874-139645874 GCA_016801055.1 Panax notoginseng
CACCGCTTCAATGACTGCTCTCACTGGTATTATCATTTTGTCGACTGCTCTCTTTTGGTTGCGTTAACTCGTTATCGCGCTCCACTAACTGAGTCCTATTCACAACATCTGAATACAAACACAGTTTATGAGAAGTAAGATGTTGACGTATCTCAGGTTCAAAACTCGCAAAAACTTCGCGTCATTCGCTCTTCTTCTCCACCAAGTGGGACGCAAACTGGGACAACTCAACAAATTTAGCCTCATACTGCGACACGGTCATATTATTCTGCTCCAATTTGATTAACTCCACCTTTTCATGTGACGAACACTTTTCAAAAGTATTTGCATGAACAGCTCTTGGAATTTCTCCCAAGACATCTTCATGGCGGCAGGTAGTAGCGCTTAATCGATTCCCACCAGTAATCTGCCTCTCCTCGCAACATAAAAGCGACAAAGGAAACCTTTTGCTCCTCGAGCATGCCAAGACATCAAATTCTTGTAATCCTTTATCCCATGTTTCCGCTATAAGTATTTTGGGTCTCCTAAACTGGGTGGCCCAGCTCCTTAACTGTTTAGCGGTGACCGTCCGAGAGTTTTCATGTTTCCACCTATATTTGGACAGGAGCCGCTCTCGCCTGCTGTTGCATGAACACATAAAGTTTCTGAACACTCCATCATTCATCATCTGGTCAGTGTTTTTTGTTTGCATGAATTGTCACCTTCCTGATGCACATTATCCTGATTATTGATATATGTGAATCAACAGTCGCCTGTGCTCCATTGCTATTCTCAACATTCTCAGATGTCATTTTCAGATACTGCACAAATAAAAGTTAATTGATATGTCATATATTATCCTTATATATACCGACCAATTAAATACCATGCAAATAAACTTAGGTAGGTCATACTAGCGAAGGAATTCTCCGTCTCTCCCCTCCTAGTTCTATCTCACATCTTAGGCAGGGATCATATCCCTAAGCTCTGATACCAACTGTGACGCCCCCAAAATTAGGTATACATCACCCATCTTGGGTCGTCAGATACAAAGTATAGAATACAAATACAACTTACTAATACAACTGTCGTGTACAATACGACAAAACATAAACTGCGAGTTTGAATACAAATATTATCTTCTAGAGAGTATTCATACTCAAAAGGAGTCCTCATTACATTTATTAACACACTATTACATAGAATAGTGAGGACTACTAACTAATACTATCATTCGAACCATCACTCTGTTCCCCGACTTGCCCAGCTACGTTCTCATTTTCTGAAGAGAACAGTGAAAGAAAGGGTGAGCTCAACTAGCCCAGTAAGAAATATTATGACTAAGATAATGTAGAATAAATTATCATTAGCCTTCAACAATGTTAAACTGATAAAATATAATAGACATCAAGTTTAACTGCAGCAGAACAAGCAATCCATTAAAAGAGTCAAGTAGAAAATAAACTCTACTATCTTTTATGATTTAAAAGGTTTTTCAACACTGTCATCGCTGGGACTCAGCTTAATAAAATAATTCACATCATCGAATCACCCCTGCACTACGGCCAAGGATATTCGTGTATTTATTAATGGTCATGATCATGCCAACAACTGTCCATCAACGCACTACGGGCCAATGAGGACTTTTACCACATCATTTGTAACATTACGGTCATGATTATACCGAATAATCCCTGGTCATAATCATACCAAGTCAATCTATGCACTACAGGCCACAAATGACTTTTAACATTTTATAAACATGAGGATGATGACAATGATATAAGAATTCAATAAAACAAGTTCAAGAATTAATTTATCCAAGAATTAACAACGTCCAAATTGTCAACATGATACTGCTTTGTGGAGTAAAATTCAAGAATGCTTAGAAGAATATTTTCATGAAAAGATACTGGATGAAACGCAATTATCAAGGATATTCCACAAATTTCATGGAGTATAGAAGTCAAAACTTAACCAACTGAGTACAATAAAGAATGGAATAACAAAAGAAATCACCATGCATGCGATAGACCGCACAGACAGGTTATTCCAACAGAATAATAAATAATGGAACCAGGTCCGGCGTAAACGCATAGACAGGATATTCTGACAGAATAATAAATAATGGAACCAGGTCCGGCGTAAACGCACAGACAAGATATTTCGACAGAATAACAAATAATGGAACCAGGTCCGGTGTAAAATACACAGACAGGATGTTCCAACAGAATAATAATAAAAACGGAACCAGGTCCGGTGTAAAATATACAGATAGGATGTTCCAATAGAATAATAATAAAAACGGAACCAGGTCCGGTGTAAAACACACAGACAGGATGTTCCAACAGAATAATTGAAGAATGTCACCAAGTATAGGGTAGACCGGGTATACAGGTTATTCCAACAGAATAATAAGAAATGGAATAACAACAGTTCTCTTCATGAATAAGAAAGAATAACACCCCTTACCGTTTTAAAGAAGAGCTGAAATAAGGAAGTAGTTAAGTAGCAGAATACCCTTCTTCTCTCTCTTTATAGTTTCTCTCTATAGTTTCTCTCTCTAGAGTTCAGTGAATTCGTAAGAAATAATGAAGGAATGAGCTGCTATTTATAGAAAAATAGAATGCATAGTAACTAATCCATGAACGGTCCAGATTGATTACTTTAATCTGACGGTCCATATTTAAAGAAAAATCTTTTAAATAAAATATAATATATTATATTTATAGAATAACTTTAATAAAGTATTCTGTTTTTATATAAAAAGATGTTTCTGTTTTATTACGTTACTAATACGAATAAAACAAAACGTCATTATCGCTAAATAATTCATATTATTAACTGACAATAATTGAATTAAACTGAGTGACTTCTCACATAAGCATTAATAATCAATACCGTGTGCTACTATGCAACCACACGTATTACTGTACTTTTACTACCGAGTAGTTCAACAGTAACAATGGTAAAACTTCCGCCGTTATTTTTAATAAAATATTTTTGTCGTTTTCTCAATCCGACAATAATTCCGTTGTGGGGTCCACCAATGATTGTGTCGTTGTACGAATATTCCCTGTTAAAACGAATATTCCCCTACCAATCGAATATTATATAACAACTTGCGTAATTTATAAAATTTATAAATATTACCCACAACTATAGCATTATATCAAATTAACTCCATAATATTCAAAAATGATATTTATAGAAAATTCATCTTTATTTATAAAAGTTGGGGTCTTACAAACCGCACAATGTGTGTGTATGTATGTATTATCTCTAGTAAATTCTAAAGTTACTTTTCACTTGAACACGTTCAAAGAAACCCCCAATCTTGCATTTTCATTTTTTCGCTAATTGAAAGAAGATGATTAGAGGTTATAGAGTCAAAATTAAAGCATTTGGGTTTTAGAATTTCGAATTTGTTTGATGCGTTACTGGAGGGGTTTATAACTGAGGGGCCAAATTCGTTGGTTCGAGCACTTGATGCATTGGTTAAGGTCTATGATATAGTAGTAATAGTCTAATAGATTATTTTCCAAATTAGTTACAGTTAGGATTATATTTTATAAGTCCTTCCTGCAATATATAAGATAGAATATATACTTTTAATTTTTGAAAAACTAGATAAACCTTTTTGTTTGTTATCGAATATATGGTGTCCGTTGTTTTATATAGCGTATGTTTTCGTTTTAAAGCATCATTCCTTTATTATAAACTAAAGCTATTTTATGTGTCTCACTGTTCTATAGTTTGATGGTGAATTTGACATATTTGGCAGAAGGAGCTTTGTTTCTATGCTTGATATAATTCTCATTGCCGACTTTGTCATTAAGTTAATTGTTCTATGTGAGCTATGCGTTAAATTATATTAAAGGCTTAGACCTTTTTGTTGTTTCAATTGATTTTGGAACCGAACCGCACCAATCACAAGTGATTTCGTGTGCAAATTTGAATTTGTCAAACCGCACCTAAGCGGTTTTATGTGTGATTTGGATTTCAAACCACACCAAGCTCATCCCTATCGTTGCTTGTATTTTTAACAAATTAAGTAATATGATACCGCAACTATGACATCAATTCTTATATATAAATACACGTCCAACATGATGACATCAGCAAATCAAATCAATTTGAAAACTCACTGAGTCAACTCTCAATTAATTATAGGTTCACTCGATTAATTTCTCCATTCACGTCTCAATTTTGTTGGAATAGATATAATTTCGTTTAAATTTTGAAAACAACAAAGATGGTCATCTCGTACTTTATAGTTAATTTATAATTATTATATTTATTTGTATTAAAACTAAATAATTTTTTTTTTTAACTTTTTAGAAGAAGTACTCCCTCCTCCGTCTCCACTTTTATAGGTCACTTTATATTATTTTTTTTTTGAAAAAAACGATTGATACAAGAGCAAAAATATTATTGTTAGAGCAATAAATATCGTTAAAAGTTTTAACTGTTGTTAACATAATGTTAAAAATTTTAATTGTTGTTAGCACAATTGTAAAAGTGTTGTTAAATATTTATTTGCTTAACATCATAATTTTTGCTCTAACAGTATTATTGGCCTTAAAAAAAGAAGAAATTAAGTCCCTCTGTCTCAAATTATATGTTTTTAACTTCTCCTTTTTAAATATTAAAAATCATTTTTTATAATAATATATTTAAAATTATAATTTTAGAATATAAGGACACAATAATCGCTTTCATAAAAAACAAAGTCAATAGCCTCGTATTTCTTTTTTGAAACAATAACCTCAAATTTTCAGACATACATAATTGCACAAAATATAAAATACTTCTCAGTTCTATTGACCAAACATTTTTAAATTTAAAATTGTCATGATTCATTTAAATTTTTAAAACAAAAAATCTTATTACCAGTAATACTTTTTAGATAATTTATAATATTTATAATTATATTGACATAAATTCATCTAAATTTTGAGTTTGAAAATATTTAAAATCAATTTTTAAAAAATTAATATTGATCTTATAATCCAGGTAAAATTAAGGTTTCATGCTTCATAGTGTTATCATAATGATACATTACTAAACCTTTTTTCAAACAAAACAAAACCACAGCCCAGCCACGAGAGCAATTAAGAAGCCTACACCAATAGTGCCAAAAACCAGCAGGCGGTTAACTGAAGTAGGAGCAGCATCAAAAAGGGTAAACATGATATCCTGGGAAGTAGCAGACTTAGCCAGGCAGTTGGTCTGCCACCCGGTTGGCTTCCCTGCAGACGAACTTTACACATCTGGCTTAACAGATTCCTGCACATATCAAGTATAGGTATAAGAATAGAATGAGCAGGAGGGGAATGAAGCAAATGCAGGACCATTTTCGCATCCGATTCTAAAATAATTCTCCCAAAACCCATGTCCCATGCCAAAGAAAGGCCATCTCTAATGGCCCATAACTCTGTAGCAGCTATCGAAATCCCAACCAGCTTCCGAGATGTGCCACCAATCCAAGTGCCATTAGAATCTGTTAAGACTGAGGCAGCAACCCCCTTTGAGGGACCTTGAGCAGCAGTCACCAAGCTACCATCCGAATTAATCTCCAACCCTGGGAGGTGGAACCGAAGCAATGAAAGAAAGGAGAGGAGGGGAGAGGAGGGGCATGATGCTTGAGATAGGGGGGGACCAAAAACAATGTAGTTGATTGTCTGGGTAATCACATTTTTAACAATGAAATCAATCGAACCCTTGACTGCATGAAGTCTATTCCTGCTGAGCCACATAATATTCCAAATAGCATAAGCAAACACAACTGACCAAGTAACTCCACTGGAAATCAACAACTGGGAATTTCGTAAATTTACTAGCAGCCAACTCTAAGTCCACACTAGTGCAAACTCAAATTTAGCTCACAATAATTTGCCATAGCTAGCTCTCAGCTTTAATTATATGGTCGATAGCAAGAAGTGAAGAAACAGCTAAATAAGTAGATGATGATACTACAGAGCGCTGGAGAAGAAATTTTGAAAATAACCATTAGAGATGTGCTTGTCAAAGCAAGGGATATGTCTAAAAGGAGAAAAGGATCAAACTAACCGCATGAATGCCTAATGAAAACAGTACTCTCTCCGTTCTAAAATTAGAGATACATTTGTAAAACGACGACTTTTAAAGATAAAAATGTTCCCAAATATATCTTTAGTATTAGTTAGGAATTCAACTGTGGTGGTTTGATACTGAAAATGATAGTAAAAAAACAATGGCAAAGTAGAAACATCATCTCATTTTATGGTCCTGAAATAGAAATGTATATCTAATTTTAGAACGGACTAAAAACGAAAAAGTATTTCTAATTTTGGATTATTTAAAATTTGGTTTCTCATGACTTTTGTCGATCACTTTCCTAAAGATATTTTGATCAAAATTCTCATCAATGAATGGTATAACAATGTCTTTTACATTTTCTTGTACGGACCAGAGGAGCACGCGGATAAATTGCCAGGTCATCGGTTAAGGAGATGCCAGGTTTATTGCTTTTTCTATGACATCTCACCCAATAATCTTCGCGGCAACAAAAAACTTGAATATTAAAATTGATGTGCTGACCAGACATATACCAAAACTCCTCAAGCTCATCCAGTATCCCCTCACACTCTTCATGACCAGATTTAAAACAGAAAAAGAAGAAAAAAAAAAGCACAAGGGCATCTGGAAATCACTGAGAGGTGGAAGGACCTTTTCTCTAGGTTTTGATGCCAATCCAATAACTAATAATAACTATATCATCTATCACACTGGATAGTGGTCAAGGCATAACATTAAAAGACAAGGAGACAGGGGATCACCCTGTCTTAAATAATTACCACTTTATGGAAGGAGGTAAAGTCTGGACCACTTTATGTTTTATAAATTATAATGTTGTTATACTCAATTTTTTAAGTCTTTTTCAAGCTTATCCAAAACGGAAGAAAATTGTCTTTCTTGAGCAATTTGAATACCATTCAGTCTTGCCATTATTATTGTTTTGTTTTTAAATATACTCTTTAAGTCCTAAAAATTCAATGATGTCAAAGAAGTTTGTGTGATTATTAGTAGAGTTTATCGGTAGCTCCAACTATCCACAAGAACATCATTGAAACAAGATATTCAAGCCAAGCGGCTTCAACTTTAAAGGGATTAATGAGTCGAATAGGAATTGAACCTTCGGGATTGGCAAGCAAGGGGCTGGTAGGAAGATATATATAACGCAGATTAGTGACATTAGCTTTGGAGTACGTACTTTTCCATTCTGAGTTTATCAAGGCCTGTCCAGGTCAGCAGTGTGCTCCCTTCTGATTAGTCAGCAGTGTGCTCCCTTCTGATTAGTCTAGGTTCGGAGCATCCCAGGTTCATAGGTCTTGCATAAGTTGACTCTCCTATTGAATTTTCTGCATCTGTCATGGTTATTGAAGGTCTAGTATTTCTTCTCTAAGATTTACTAGCTATTCTTACTGGAATAGCCATTGAAGTACCCAGCCTGGCAGTCACCAAGACAAGGAGTAATGTCACTATCAGCCATTTGCTCAAGGTTTTCCTGATTTTTGGAATTAGAATAGTGTAAAAATCCTAGAGAAGCCATTCATCAGAATTTGGTTTGGTAACAATGAGATGAACCACTTAGGCAGTAACTTAAAAGGTTCTGACTGAGAGTCTGAGACTTTGTTGTTCCAAAAATCCAGATTACCCAACCATTTAAACAGGATCAGCAAGAACTGAAACATTTAACAAAATTCATGAGTTTAACAGCGCCCACCACACTACTTACAGGATTCATAATTTACATTTTATATATGTACACACATACATAGTACATATTTACATTATAGATCATATATATACCTTGCCATATTGAGAACAGCTCAATATCTTAAAGAATCCACCTGAACATTCATTAAAAAAATTCACGCCATCAACCAACTCGAAACATAACAAATAAAGAAACACAAATAAATAAACTGGTACAAGCTACTCATCTTCTTAGCCTAGCCGCTTTAACCCATCATCATAAAACAGCTCACCCATAAATATCCCAAACAATTTAAATAATTCAAAAGCATTTCAATCATCTTTAACGAACCAGATTCAAATAAGCCACAAACATTTCAATCATCTTCAAAACCCATAACACAGTTCCAAAAATCAAAACAAGCCTAAAAAACAGGAAACAAACATAACTTAAGAGAAACCTCGCACCACAATATATGCTCAGCAACTCAATCTCTCAACAGAGATACCAACTCAAGCCAAACATACAACCAAACATATCTACCATTATTAAACAGCTAATCCATAAACTTATTTCAAAAGATAACATAAACTACAAAAATTTCAAAAATCAATGTCATTAGTTCAAATTTATTAAGAATGCCTAAGCAATAACAAAAACATAACAAGCACACTATTTTCTCCTTTTAAGTGGCCCAGTTTTGTAGCCACTCTTAGTGGGTTTCCCCCAAGGAGTCCTTGAAACACGACCATGACCCCCACTACTCTTACTCTTCCCTTCCCCTCCTCCATGAGGATGATCAACAGGGTTCATCGCTACTCCCCTAACCACCGGCCTCCTCCCAAGCCACCGGCTCTGCCCAGCCTTTCTAAGCTTCTTCGCCCCATGTTCCAGGTTCGACACCCTCCCAATCGTCGCACGACACTCCGTGTCAATTAATTTCTCCCTCCCGGACGGCAATCTCACCAAGACGTACTTCGACGCCGCTGGTTCTTTCAGTATCTTCGCGACGGTACCCGCCGCCCGCACCAGCTTGCCTCCTTGACCCGGCCGCATTTCAATGTTGTGGATTAGGGTTCCGATTCGCATCATTGATATGGGCATACAACTTCCGGTTTGGGAACTTATGTCCAAAAAATTGAACATTTGATTTGTCAGAGCTGATGATTGTGAACTACCTGGATCAATGTTATGGATTTTGTCTCCGATTCGCATATCCGAGGAGGCTAAAATTAGGGAACATGGGACGTGATTTGACATTTTGTTTGTCGAAGATGATTGTGAACCAATTGCATCTGCAAATGACAAAAAAAATCAGAGATATAAATACAACAATATATATATATATATATATATAGAGAGAGAGAGAGAGATAGTAGAAGAGAGAATTACTGGAAGATGTGCTAAAGGGTCGGACCGGAGGGTGAAGAAGATTGCTGAGAAGGGTTAAGGAAACTTTGCTAGCTTTGAAGAGTGCCGCCATTTTCACTGATTGCTGAAGCTTCAACGAGCTCTGGGGTTTTAGGATTTGGGGCTCTACACGGAGAGGGAATTGAAGTAGATAGTTGTGTTCTCCTGTTCCGCAGTGACTTATTTGTGTCTTGTTCCTCTGTTCGCCAGTACTTATACTTGTACTTATAAGTTGATTATTAAGTAAAAAAATAATAAGTTTTTATAATTTATTTTAAAATAATTAATAAATAATTTTAAAATAAGTTAGTTTGATTAAATGTAATGTTTATTTTGTCAATCTTTTTATTAATGTTATTTTTAATAATTTTTACATTTGATTTTAACTTATAAGTTATTTTGAGACGAACACCTTCTAATTTATTTTAACTTAATTTCTAACTTATAAATTAAATTGATATCCAACGTTTTTATTTATAAATAATAATTTAAAATAATTTATTAATCAACTTATTTTTTAATTTTAAGCTAATTTAATATAAGTAGCTGTGAATGGGCTCCTAGCAAGGGCTAATAAACGATTTTATTGATATGTGATTTATGCTCTTTTTTTACTCCATTTGTTTTTAAATTTGGACAAACTTATTTCTGTCATTTTGAAAAAAATCAAAATCAATATAATTTTATTAATTTGAGTACAAATATTTACAACTATTATTACTATTTACTAATACAATATTGTTAACTAGCTGTGTTTTGTGTCTCCGGCAGTGTATGGATGGTGGAATTTATCCCAAACTTTGGACGACCTAGATAATTTATTGAGTAAATGGGAAATTCAAAATCATTTGTATTTTATTAGATATACTAGTTGTGTTTCGTGCCTCCGGCACTGTATGGACGGTGGAATTTATCCCAAATTTTGGACGGCCCAAATGATTTATTGAATGAGCGAGAAATTCAAAATCATTTGTATTTTATTAGATAAATTAACATATTATTTATTTAGTTTGCAAGAATTAGTCGATTGAATATCTTTAGATATTCTACCAAGTTAAATGATGTTTTTTATTTTCTTTAAAAAAATATCAACTACATAAAATATAAAGAGCATCCAAAATATTACAATATCTAAAATTTATTTGATTTGAATTTGTGAAGATAAATAATTATAATTATATAAATTTATGTTTTTTTTTGAAAAACGTAGAGTGAAATAATTCTTCTTTTTTCAATACTTCATATGAACATTTCTTTTTAAATATTTGTTTTGTTGCCATGTTATTTATTAGGTTAATATGAGTATGAAAAAGTCTCAAACATATTCTTCATATGATTTGTTCAGAATTATAAGATATAATTAGCCAATTAAAACAAGTAAAAACTTATATTATAAATTAAAAATATTATAATTATCTAATTATATTATGTTTCAGCCAAACAACCACATTTCTCAACGTCTACTTCATTTTTCAATTCACATGGATAAAATGAATCCATAATAACTTTAAAGTAATTTAAATTTAAACACATAACACATACAAGAGACACTTATCAAATAAAAGAAAATTATATATATTTTATATTTACAACAATATAATATTAGATGGTAGTGGTGGTCTGGTCGACTATAATTATTTAGTTTGCTTATGTATAATAAATTATTAACTAATTGTACTTTAACATATTATTTTGTGAGTTACTTTGTGTAATATTAATATTACATGTAAGTTTGTACATGTACCGAATCGATCTAAATTTTGTCGAATTTGAACTGAACTCGAACATTGTTACTTGAATATGTTTGAGAAACATGATTGAACTAACACTCATGTGCGAGTTCGATCGTTAGTTGTTCGCGAACATGATCGAGTTCGTAAATAGTTCGCGAACATAGTCGAACATGATCGAGTTTGCGGATATGAACAATTCGCGAACTTTCACGAACACATGCTCATTTATGATTGTGATCAAGTTCGTAAACATTTTGACAAACCACGTCAGCTGATTATAATTCCAATTTCCAAGTTAGTTAATAAATTTCACAGGTAAGAAATCGAACTACTTGAACCCATGTTATAAATCAAACTACCCGAAACTGAACTTGAACTTCTCGAACCGAACCAAATCACATATTCGATCGAACAATCAAACCTGAAACCATGTGCGACCTTGACTCGTCAAGATATTAAATTCAAATCGAACCCGAACCCGAACCCGAACCCGAATCCGAACCCGAATTCGTTCGTTTGCATGCCTAATTACATGCATAGTTTTAAAATGGATGACTTTTTAATTACATAAATGGTCTTTGTTATAATGATCCTCTTTTGTCATATACTTCTCAATTTCACAAAAAATATTTTGTATGTAAAAGTAATTGTTTTTTAAAAATAAGTCCAATTGTAAAATTTACAAATAAAGTTCTTTTTTTTAAACAATGTGAGTGATATATATATATATATATATGTGTGTGTGTGTGTGTGTGTGTGTGTGTGTGTGTGTGTAAGACCCCAATTTTTATAAATAAAGATGAATTTTCTATAAATATTATTTTTGAATATTATGGAGTAAATTTGATATAATGTTATAGTTGTGGATAATATTTATAAATTTTACAAAGTAAACAAGTTGTTATAAAATATTCGTTTGGTCGTGGAATATTCTTTTTGTCTGGGAATATTCGTACGACGACACAATCATTGGTGGACCCCACAACGGAAGTATTGTCGTAGTTAGAAAACGACAAAATTATCTTTTTATAAAAATAACGGCGGAGGTGTTACCGTTAAAACTGTTGAACTACCCGGTAGTAAAAGTACAGTAATACGCGTGGTTGCATAGTAACACACAGTATTGATTATTGATGCTTACGTGAGAAGTCACTCAGCTTTACTCAATTATTGCTACAGTAATTGCTGTATCATATCTCTTAAATTATGGATTCAATTATTGTCACAGTATCATCTGTATAATATGTTATATTATTAAATCAATAATTGAGATGACAAGTTATAAATGATTAATAATTGTTGAAAGGTTAAATATGTGTTGATTAAAAAAAAATGATTTGTAGTAATATTTATTCAACCCTTGATGTATATAAAGAGTCTCCTCGTCAATAGTAATTACCTTCGTCAATAGTATTTACCTTCGTCAATAGTAATTACCTTCGTCAATAGTATTTACCTTCGTCAATAGTAGTTGTCCCTTCAATATTACCAAGAGTTAATTGCCTCTTCGGTGTTCCAAGGGTTAATTACCCCTTCGCAAATAGTAGTTGTCTCTTCAATATTACCAAGAGTCATTTTGACCCTTCGTTAAGACCAAGAGTCACTCTAAGTTTTTCTATAAATAGAGGCCTAGTGCTTCATTATTTTTCACGAATTCATTCAAGCTATAGAGAGAAAAAGTATAGAGAGAATAAGAGAGAAAGAAGAAGAGTATTCTGTTACTACACTACGGCAGTATTCAAAGCTCTTACTAATGTAAGGGGTGTTATTCTTTCTTATTCATGAAGAGAACTGTTGTTATTCTATTTTTTATTATTCTATTAGAATAACCTGTATACGCGGTCTACCCTATACTTGGTGACATTCTTCTATTATTCTGTTGGAACATCATGTCTGTGTGTTTTACACCGGACCTGGTTCCGTAGTTATTATTATTCTGTTGGAACATCCTGTCTGTGTGTTTTACACCGGACCTGGTTCCGTCTTTATTATTATTCTGTTGGAACATCCTGTCTGTGTGTTTTACACCGGACCTGGTTCCGTCTTTATTATTATTCTATTGGAATATCCTGTCTGTGCGTTTACGCCGGGCCTGGTTCCATTATTTATTATTCTGTCGGAATATCTTGTCTGTGCGTTTACGCCGGACCTAGTTCCATTATTTATTATTCTGTCGGAATATCCTGTCGGTGCGGATTACGCCTGACCTGGTTCCATTATTTATTATATTCAGTTGGTTAAAGTTTTGACATCTATACTCCATGAAATTTATGGAATATCCTTGATATTTGCGCTTCATCCAGTATCTTTTCATGGAAATATTCTTCTAAGCATTCTTGAATTTTACTCCACAAAACAGTATCATGTTGACAATTTGGACGTTGTTAATTCTTGGATAAATTAATTCTTGAACTTGTTTTATTGAATTCTTATATCATTGTCATCATCCTCATGTTTATAAAATGTTGAAAGTTATCTGTGGCCTGTAGTGCATAGATGGACTTGGTATGATTATGACCAGGGATTATTCGGTATAATCATGACCGTAATGTTACAAATGATGTGGTAAAAGTCCTCATTGGCCCGTAATGCATTGATGGACAGTTGTTGGCATGATCATGACCATTAATGAATACACAAATATTCTTGGCCGTAGTGCATGGATAATTGTGGTCGTGATACTAAAGAATATCTTTGGTCGTAGTGCAGGGGTGATTCGATGATGTGGATTATTTGTTAAGCTGAGTCACAGCGATAACAGTGTTGAAAAATCTTTTAAATCATAGAAGATAGTAGATTTTATTCTCTACGTGACTCTTCTAATGGATTGCTTGTTCCGCTGCAGTTAAACTTGACATTTATTATATTTTATCAGTTTAACACTGTTGAAGGCTAATGATAAATTATTCTGCATTATCTTAGTCATAATATTTCTTACCGGGCTAGTTGAGCTCACCCTTTCTTTCACTGTTCTCTTCAGGAAATGAGAACGTAGCTGGGACTAGTCGGGGAACGGAGTGATGGTCCTAGATGGTGTATTAGTAGTCCTCACTATTCTGTGAAATAGTGTGATATTAATTGTAAGAGGACTCCATTGAGTTTGTATAATTTCTAGATGATAAGATTTGTATTCAAACTCACAGCATATGTTTTGTCGTATTATACACGACTGTTGTATAATTAAGTTGTATTTGAATTTTGTACCATGTATCTGGCAACCCAAGATGGGTGATGTATACCTAATTTTGGGGGCGTCACAGTTGGTATCAAAGCTTAGGGATATGATCCCTGGCTAAGATGTGAGAATAGAACTAGGAGGGGAGAGACGGGGAATTCCTTCGCTAGTATAACCTACCAGTAGGACTTACCTAAGTTTTTTTGGTATTTAATTGGTCGGTCAGAATATAGTATGTTACATATCAATTAACCTTTTATTTTGTGGCAGTATCTGAGAATGGCATCCGAGAATGTTGAGAATAGCAATGGAGCACAGGCGACCGTTGATTCACCACATATCAATAATCAGGATAATGTGCATCAGGAAGGCGACAATCCTCATGCAAACAACAACACTGACCAAATGATGAATGATCAAATGTTCAGAGGCTTTATGCAATTCATGCAACAGCAGGCGAGAGCGGCTCCTGTCCAAAACGTAGGTGGGAATACTGGAAACTCTCGGCCGGTCACCGCTAAACAGTTTAAGGAGCTGGGACCACCGGAGTTTAAGGGAGAGCCAAAACCACTTATAGCTGAAACATGGATAAAGCAGATCACCAAGATATTTGATGTCTTGGGTTGCTCCGAAGAGCAAAAGGTTCCCTTTGCCGCCTTTATGTTGCGAGGAGAGGCAGATTACTGGTGGAAATCGGTAAAGCGTACTCAACCTGCCGCACTAAAGATGTCTTGGGAGAAGTTCCAAGAGCTGTTTAACGACAAATACTTTCCCGAAAGTATTCATCACATGAAGGAGGTGGAGTTTATCAAATTAGAACAAAACAATATGACCGTATCGCAATACGAGGTAAAATTTGTGGAGTTGTCCCGGTTTGCTTCCCACCTAGTGGATAATGAAGAAAGAATGACGCGGATGTTTTTAAGAGGTTTGAAGCCGGAGATACGTCAACATATTATTTCTCATAAACTGTGTTTGTATTCAGATGTTGTAAATAGGGCTCAGTTGGTGGAGCGCGATAACGAGTCGACGCAACCAAAAGAGAGCAGCTGGCAAAATGATAATACCAGTGAGAGCAGTCATCGAAGCGGTGACAACAAGCGTGGAGGGAATCAACAGGCCAGAAATGGTAACCACTTCGGTGGTAATCAGGACAAAAATAATAAGAATGGCCATTTCAAGAAGAGGAGATTCAACAATGATGTAAAGACGTCAGCACCAGCACCTGTCGTTAAGGAAGGAGAACGACCACCTATCATATGCTTCAAATGCGGAGGGGAGGGGCACATCAGTCCAAACTGCGCGATGCCATCCAAAGCATGTTATAATTGTGAAAGAGAAGGTCACTTAGCCCAATTTTGTTGTTTACCGAAGACAAATTCAGCTAGAATGGAGGCACCAAAGGCCGTTCCAGAAAAGTCAAAGCCGGTAGTGCAAGGGAGAGCGTTTGTTGTGAACTCCCAACGAGCAAGGAACCCGAATGAGGTCATCACGGGTAAGTTTATCATAAACTCTAACGAAGTCTATACTTTATTTGATACCGGTTCTACCCATTCTTTTATTTCTCCTACTTGCGCTCATCGATTAAATTTGACTCCAGAGAAATTAGACTTTGACTTATCTGTGGAAACTCCGTTGGGAGAAACCTTCATTACCTCCACTGTTTATAAGTCTTGTTTGGTTCAAATCGGTACCCTCACATTACCTATCAATCTTATTTCATTGAAAATACTTGCATTTGATGTGATTCTAGGGACTGATTGGTTAACTACTCATCATGCAAAAATTGATTGTTTTCGTAAGGTTGTTAGCTTTCATATTCCTAATAAACCTATTATGCGAATTCAAGCGACCAAACCATTAAAATCAATCACGGTCATCTCAAGCCATAAAGCTATTCGTTTATTGAAAAACGGATGTCAAGTTTTCTTAGCTCATGTCACAGATCTAAACAAAAATACGTCAGCTTTGAATGATATTTCTGTTATTAATAAATTTCCTGACGTATTTCCCGAAGAACTTCCCGGCCTACCCCCAGAGCGTGAAATTGAATTTTGTATCGACCTTGAATCCGGTACAAAACCCATTTCCAAAGCCCCATATCGAATGGCTCCTATTGAACTTCAGGAGTTAAAGACCCAACTGCAGGAATTGTTAGACATTGGATTTATTCGTCCTAGTACTTCTCCTTGGGGTGCTCCTGTTCTGTTCGTGAAAAAGAAAGATGGGAGTATGCGACTTTGTATTGATTATCGGGAGTTAAATCATGTCACCATCAAAAATAGGTACCCATTGCCACGTATTGATGACCTGTTTGACCAGTTGCAAGGAGCACAATTCTTTTCAAAGATCGATCTTCATTCTGGATATCATCAGCTGAAGATGAGAACTGAGGATATTCCAAAGACTGCCTTCAGAACTCGGTACGGGCATTATGAATTCTTAGTTATGTCTTTTGGATTGACTAATGCTCCTGCTGCTTTCATGGATATGATGAATCGGGTATTCAAGGAATATTTAGATCACTTTGTGATCGTCTTTATCAATGACATCCTTGTTTATTCCAAAAGCCGTGAAGATCATGAGCAACACTTGAGGCTGGTACTCCAAAAGCTTCGTGAATACAAGCTTTATGCCAAGTTGAAGAAATGCAAGTTCTGGCTGGAGGAGGTAGCATTCCTTGGGCACGTAGTATCAAGTCGTGGAATATCTGTTGACTCGGCAAAGATTGAAGCAATTCAAAGCTGGGAGCAACCTAAATCAGTAACCGAAGTACGTAGCTTTCTCGGTCTAGCTGGTTATTATCGGAGATTCGTGGAAGGATTTTCTCGAATCGCTACTCCATTAACTCAGCTGACTCGGAAAGATACAAAGTTCGGTTGGAGCAAAGAATGTGAGAAGAGCTTTCAAGAACTCAAGAGGAGACTTATTTCAGCACCTGTTCTGACAATACCATCTGGCTCGGAGGGATTTGTCATCTACAGTGATGCTTCGAGCAAAGGATTGGGATGTGTTCTCATGCAACATAGAAAAGTCATAGCCTATGCCTCAAGACAACTCAAAGAATATGAGAGAAATTATCCTACTCATAATCTAGAGTTGGCAGCTGTTGTCTTTGCACTTTTAATTTAGAGGCATTACTTATATGTGGAGAAAGTGGAGATCTTTACGGATCATAAAAGCCTCAAATATTTCTTCACTCAAAAGAAACTCAACATACGACAATGACGTTGGCTTGAACTGTTGAAAGATTATGATCATACCATCCAATACCATCTTGGAAAAGCGAACGTGGTAGCTGACGCATTGAGTAGAAGATCATATGCGGGTATAAGTGCAATATTAACAACGCAAAGGCCCATTTTGTGTGACTTACAAAGGATGGAGATAGAGTTAAAGACTCCAGGGACCCATGTGATGATGACGAATATATGAGTAGAACCAACTTTAATCGATAAGGTTAAAGCTGCTCAAGTTACAGACCTGGAACTGATACGTATGAAGAAGAAAGTGCAAGAAGGTGTTATACCGGAAGCAAGAATCGATGAAGAAGGAATACTTCGAGTTAACTCCAGACTTTGTGTTTCTAACGACCCTGATTTAAAGTATGAAATCATGATGGAGGCGCACAACACACCGTTTGCAATCCATCCTGGGAGTACCAAAATGTATCAAGATCTTCGTCATACATTTTGGTGGAGCAATATGAAGAGAGAGGTGGCGCTATTTATCTCAAGGTGTTTAACTTGTCAACTGTGACACCCCCAAATCTGGGTACTTCAATTCCACAGGATTTGGTGTTCACTGTACAAGCATCATCAATCTATCTACCCATAAATAATATCAAACCATACAATAGATAGAAATCATAAATAAATCTCTTCCCTTAAGGGTTACATCAACTGAATCATAAATAAATCCCAGGTTACTCTAACCTTAAAACATCTGTGCGGAATTCTAAACAAATAAGTCTTAAACAACAACATAAGTCTTAAACATAAATACATCATCAATTAAAATAACAAGTCTTCATCACTTGCTAATTTTGCCCTTGCCCTTACTAGTGGAGGGTTCATCGCTTCTTTCATTCTTAATTGCAATGTTATTATTAAGCAAGAGTGAGCACAAATGCCCACAAGTATAAAAATGAAATAACAGTATAATAACATGCGAATAAATCAAGACGTCTGAATAAGAGCTAAACTTTTGAATCAATAATGAATAACAAAAATCAAAAGAATTCTGAGGGTCATAAGACCTTGACCTATGTCCTAGGTTATCAAGGATTATACTTGAAACCTTTAACAGTCATAAGACTATGGACCTTCTTCTCGTACTTAGGGGGATCAGCCCTTAGTACCATACTGTGCACAATATCTTAACGCTAAAGCGTAAATAATCCCCTATACAGGGTTGTTCATCTCAGTTTGACATTCGAGTTCGCACCAAAGGAAGTTTGGTTTGGATAATTCATCAAGGGTTCTGAAATTTAGAACGCTCATCAACTAAGGACTAGCTGAATCAGTAAGGTTCACTAGTCTAAAAAAGTTTGACAATAATGATATTCAATATGATTAATAATCTCAAGAAATATACAATAGAACAATTATTGTATAACTGAATCATGCTTTGACAATATAAATAATCAATAATATCATACTTGAACTTGAATAATAGAAATGATAACTTATTCAAGGTAATTAATAATCTTGAAAGATATTAAAAAGTAGGGTTAAGAAACTTGCCTTGCTTGTAGATTACACTTTAACTAACTCGTTCTTTGAATTAAAAATCCTACATACCATTCACATACACAATACTAGTTAATTATAACTTAACTAATCATTATAAACTCTTTCTCTTTGACTACTTTAGTTATTCGACTAAACTTAGTCAAATTTTCACTTTGTCACATCATTTATACTTCGTGAATTACCAAACTAATTATGTAATTTAATAATTCAAATCACATGTAATTATGTTATTTACATGTTACACATCTATTTTAATATCACATTATACCTATAACATGTTTACTTGTTCATTACATTAATCCACTAACACATTGATAGTCGTAAACATTTTAAAATCTCATTTCTGAGTTTTCTGGAGAGTGGCGCTGCGGCGCCACTAATGTGCTAAGGAGTCGCGCTGCGGCGCGGTGGCGCTGTGGCCGGGCCCTTGGCGCTGCGGCGCTGTGGCGCCGTGGCTCGAGTCATGGCGCTACGGCACGGCGGCGCTGCGGCGCGGGAAATGAACTGGTAGCCGGCGCTGCGGCGCGGCATACCAGACACAGAAATGGCTGTTCGCGAAAAATCGCAGAACATGCCAATTTCTCCCAATTTCTTATTTTCTACTCAAAATTAGACATACCCACAAGTTATAGTTCATGTATATTCATAATACAACATCTATAAAGTGATTTTAACCCATTAAAATATATAATCACAGATTTAAATCATGTAAAATTGGACTGTTCTTGATGTTCTTGAAGTTTTTTGAACAAAACACATAATTTAGCCGTACGGATTCGTTATAACACCGAATCCGTTCGTTTAAGGCTTGATTTCTTCGTATTAACATGCTTAATAATATAAGGGTGTAAAATTTAGGGATAATATATAATCAATACATCAATTATCACATATATGGCCATATGGCCATATCACGTACTCTGTTTATTTTGAAATAACATATGCGACATGTATTTTAATGAAACAGATGATATGGTTTGTGAAATATATATAATTAAACATGATTTGATACAACATAACACACATATAAACTTATAATCATATCATATTCCAATCTACAAGGATTTACAGAAAACTGTGAAGCCATTTTATGAAAACTAAAAGACGTGAAATAGGAATTGGGTTTGGAGAAATTACCCAGAGTAATTTAGAAGAGGTGATCAATGATGATCCTTTCACAATAATTGATAAGTACGCGCTCACAAATTCTAACTTTTCTCTCTGAATTTCTCAATCTTTTCTCTCTGTGATGCTTATCAGACTTAGAGAAAGAAATAGAAAAAGAATACGTAATATAATTGCAAAGAACTGACGCGCATACAAGTCAGTTAACCCAGTCATGGGTAACTGCTAGTAACCCCCCCTAAGGCCATGTTTGGCTAGCCTTAAAGGCTTAAACTCAATTAATTTAATAAACTCATTTATTATATTGTTTAACAAGTGTCACACCCAATTTGCACAATAATTCATATATCTTATTTAATATAAATAAAATATAATAATTTCTCATAAATTCACATAGTCACATAAATAAATATCTCATTAATAAATAATGTCAATTTATTAATTCTCTAATTAATAATTAAATTAATTAAATAACATTATGCTTAATTAAATAATTCATTTAATTCAATAAGCTCACATAATCACATACTTTGAATATTAAAAATTCTCTACATTAATTTAATAAATGTAACACATATAATTAAATTAATCTACCACAATTGCATCAATTAATTATTAAATCTAATAATTAAATCCTTGAAAAATATTTATTTAATTCAATAAATATTTAAAATTAATTTACAAAATTCTCGTTCGTCACATCTTTCCCCCCTTAAAAGGATTCTGTCCCCAGAATCATGATTCAATAAATTCGACCCGTTACATTCTCCCCCCTTACAAAGATTCTGTCCCCAGAATCGCTTACAAATAATTAAGTAAATAAATGAGGGTAATTCTTTATCATATTCTCTTCAAGTTCCCACGTAGCTTCTTCAGCGTTGTGGTTCCTCCAAATTACCTTAACAGAAGGTATAACTTTATTTCTCAGGACTTGTTCTTTTCGGTCGATAATTTGGACAGGAATTTCTTCGTAAGATAAGTCTTTCTCAAAATACAGGGGTTCGTATTCAATTACATGCTTGTAATCAGGTTTGTAAGGTCGTAACACAGAAACATGGAAGACGTTGTGGATATTCTCGAGTGCTGGAGGTAAGGCTACCTCGTACGCAACTTCTCCAATTCTTCGCAGTACCTCAAAGGGTCCAATAAATCTTGGGCTCAATTTTCCTTTCTTCCCAAACCTGATCTTTCCTTTCCAGGGAGAGACCTTCAAGAAAACATAACTACCTGGTTTAAACTCGATATTTTTACGATGTGGATCAACGTATTTCTTCTGTCGATCTTGAGCTGCTACCAGTCGTGCTCGGATCACTTTGACTATTTCTGCCATCTGCTGTACCAATTCTGGCCCTAGCAATTGCCTTTCACCAACTTCATCCCAATAAAGCGGAGTTCTGCACTTTCTGTCGTATAACGCTTCATAAGGCGGCATACCAATACTAGCGTGATAACTGTTGTTGTAGCCGAACTCTACTAACGGTAGGTGATCATCCCAATTTCCTTTGAAGTCCATTACACAGGCTCGTAACATATCTTCCAGTGTTTGAATCGTTCGTTCGCTCTGTCTGTCTGTTTGAGGGTGGTAAGCTGTACTCATTCGCAGTTGTGTACCCATGCATTCCTGAAGACGTTTCCAGAAATTTGATGTGAAGCGCGGATCCCTATCGGAAACAATAGACACCGGCACTCCGTGCCTTGAAATAATCTCTTTCACATATAATCTTGCCAACTGATCTAAGTTAAATCTGATTTTGATAGGAAGGAAGTGCGCGGATTTCGTCAGTCGGTCAATGATAACCCATACTGCGTCGTAGCCTTTCTGAGTCGTCGGAAGGCCAACCACGAAGTCCGTCGTAATATGTTCCCATTTTCATTCTGGGATCTCCAACGGTTGTAGCAATCCACTCGGTCTCTGATGTTCTGCTTTAACTTTCTGACATGTCAGGCATTTGGCAACACATTCTGCAACATCACGTTTCAAATTCGGCCACCAGAAATGTTGTCGAAGATCTTGGTACATTTTTGTACTACCAGGGTGAATCGAATATCTTGAACTATGAGCCTCACTCAAAATTTCTTCCTTAATTTCTTGTTCTGGTAGTACCCAAATTCTACTCTCAAATCTCAGTACTCCTTCCTTATCCATCTTAAATCTCGGTTCGGTTCCTTCAGATATCTTCGTTGTTACCTTTTTGCATTCATCATCCTGAAGCTGAGCCTCCTTCACTCTATCTAGTAGAGTTGTACCAGATTGCATCTGAAATAGCTTCTCATCAATCTCCATAGGATACTTCACTTCTAACTCCAGTTTCTCCATATCTGCAATTAGCTCTTGCTGAGCAGTCAACATCATCAATTTCTCATGACCCTTTCTACTTAAGCCGTCGGTAACCACATTAGCCTTACCCGGATGGTATAAAATCTTACAGTCATAATCCTTGATTAATTCCAACCATCTTCTTTGACGCATATTCAAATCTTTCTGTGTAAAAATATATTTCAGACTCTTGTGGTCCGTATATATTTCACACTTCTCCCCGTATAGATAGTGCCTCCAAATTTTCAAAGCAAAAACAACTGCAGCTAACTCCAAATCATGGGTTGGGTAACCCTTCTCGTAATCCTTCAACTGCCGTGATGCATACGCAATGACTTTGCCGTTTTGCATCAGCACACAGCCAAGTCCTTTATGCGACGCATCGCTAAAAAATAACAAAATTTCCTGTATCATCCGGAAGAGATAACACAGGCGCTGTACTCAACCTCTTCTTTAATTCTTGAAAACTCTCCTCACACTTCTCCGTCCAAACAAATTTCACCGCTTTTCGAGTTAAATTCGTTAACGGAGTTGCGATCTTAGAAAAATCTTGTATAAATCTTCTATAATATCCTGCTAATCCAAGAAAACTTCGTACTTCTGACGGCGTTCTCGGCTGATCCCAGTTAATCACAACTTCTACTTTGGATGGATCTACCGAAATTCCATCTTTATCAATTACGTGACCAAGAAATTGTACTCTCTCGATCCAGAATTCGCATTTCGAAAATTTAGCATACAACTTCTCCCTTCTCAATACTTCCAACGTTAACCTCAAGTGTTCTTCATGTTCCTCTTTGGTTTTGGAATATACCAAAATGTCGTCTATAAATACCACCACGAATTTGTCCAAAAACGGCTTGAATACACCACTCATTAGTCCCATAAATGTTGCAGGAGCATTCGTAAGACCAAACGACATTACTAAAAACTCATAATGACCATATCGCGTTCGGAACGCTGTCTTCGGTACATCCTCTGGCCTCACCTTCAGTTGGTGATAACCACTCCTCAAGTCAATGTTGGAAAAGTATTTTGCTCCCTTCAATTGATCAAACAGATCATCGATCCTTGGTAATGGATATCTGTTCTTAATCGTGACCTTATTTAATTCTCTGTAGTTAATGCAGAGCCTCATCGATCCATCCTTCTTTTCACGAACAACACCGGCGCTCCCCACGGCGATACGCTCGGTTGAATGTACTTTTTGTCCAACAATTCTTGTAGTTGTACCATTAATTTCTTCATCTCTACTGGCGCCATTCGGTATGGTGCCTTTGATATTGGAGCAGTTCCGGGCGCCAAATCAATCACAAAGTCTACTTCTCTATCTGGAGGAAGTCCTGACAAATCGTCTGGAAATACATCGACGAAGTCCCTCACAATCGGTATCTCCTCTACCTTCGGGTTCTCTTTTCGACTGTCGACTATGTAAGCTAAATATCCTACACAGCCTTGTCTTAATAACTTCCTGGCCTGCAACATCGTCAGACAAATCGCTTGTCTAGGCGACTTGCTACCATAAAACACAACCTTTGACGGAGTCATAAGGTTAATACGCTTCTTTTGGCAGTCAATTACAACCCCATAATTGGATAGCCAATCCATACCCAATATAACGTCGAATTCACCCAATCGAATAGGGATAAGATCTACGTTCATGATATTACCCTTAATATCTACTCTACAATTCTTATACACATGCTTAACAGGAATTATCTCTCTATTCGCAATTTCTATAATCATGGGATATTCCAATTCATCCTTAAGCAAATCTAAACTATTAGCAAAGTCATCGGATATAAAGGAACAAGTAGCACCTGAATCAAATAAAACGTAAGCATTAATTTCATTGATCGGAATGATACCTAACACCACATCACGAGACTGGATTGCATCCTGCACCGTCATATTGAAAGTTCTGGCGGTTGGTCGATTTGTTGCAGGTGGTCCGGTGATGGTTAAGGTATTTCCACTGCTATTTCCCCGGTTTCCTCCTTGTCCTGATCCTCCCGATCCCTTCTTGGGACAGTCTCTTGCTAAATGATCTTTCGAACCACAGTTGAAACAAGCACCCTTCTTTGGATTTGGACAATTTGGTGCTATGTGGCCTTCCTGACCACAATTGTAGCACACTCTCTTTCCCTTCAAACAAACTCCTAGATGTGCCTTGCCGCAAGTCGGACATGCTTCTATCTTCTTTTTCTGCCCTCCGTGTTGACTTCCAGTTGTCGAGTTATCCGTCCACTTCCTCTTCTGATTATTATTATTCCCAGTATTACTTTCACCAGTCTTGTTATTACCTTCATTCTCACTCTTTTTCTTTTTTTGTTCTTGGTTGTACTTAGTCACTGCATCACTTCCTCCTTCCGCGAGAATGGCCTTTTCCAAAACTCCCGCAAACGTGTTAAGTTGAAACATTGATACCTTGCTGTATACCCAAGGCTTCAGTCCTTGTTCGATTCGTTTGGCTTTCCTC
The DNA here is from genome assembly GCA_016801055.1 of Panax notoginseng. Lineage (NCBI taxonomy): Eukaryota > Viridiplantae > Streptophyta > Magnoliopsida > Apiales > Araliaceae > Panax > Panax notoginseng. The sequence goes on from CM029023.1 coordinate 139,555,588, forward strand.
TCGTCAGTGTGTACTTGATACGGGGCAAACCTTGCCAACTCATCGAATTTAGCCGCGTATTCAGGCACGCTCATGTTTCCCTGTTTCAGTTCCAGAAATTGCACGTCCATCTGATTCTGCGAACTAGCTGGGAAATACATTTCGAAAAACATCTCTTTGAATCTCTCCCACGTAATCACACCTTCATCTCCTCGCATCTTGTTTGCCTGCCACCAGTAGCTAGCCTCAGACTTTAGCATAAATATCGCAAAAACGGTCTTCTGATCTTCTCGAACCCTAGCAACGTCGAAAACCTTCTCCATTTCCATCACCCACGTTTGAGCCTCGATCGGGCTTCTGGAACCTTTGAACTCTGGCGGTTCCACCGCCTTAAAATCTTTAAACGTTGAGCTAGGTGGAGCTTGCGGTTGGTTATTCATGACTCCAGTTAGTAAATTAACTAGCTGTTGAACTGGATTAACGTTGACATTATTGTTATTATTGGTTGACCCTTCTTGAGCCGGTTGACGTTGTTGTCTTCTCCTTGGTGGCATTTTTCTGTTAAATAAACGTTTATTAGAACTTTATTTATTTCTCTACATAGTTAAGACATTACTTAATAATTTAACATATCACTTAACACATCATCTCAAACAACTTGATGTCTTTTCATTCAATTAAAAAGTTTTAACATTAAACTATAGCATACTGCTATTTACATCATCTATCCTGGAATAAAGAATCCACAGGATTTAAAACATTCAAATATTAACATATTCCTTAGTTCATAAACACATCGAAATTTACATAAAACTATATAAGTCTTTCACATAAATAAACAGATTCTATTCCTGTCTTCCAAGGTGCTCAATAGCCTTGCCACGCTCCTCATTCATGATACGAGACATCGTCCTGCGATCCAACATATACGATGGAAGTCCTTCAAACTGGATGGGGTACCTTAACACTCGCTCTTGAACCTCATCCATCGCATGATTAAGTGTGGCGTACGTGTCTTCAAGCTTTGCCTTCTTTGCATGACTATCATCTTCTGCACGATCAGCTCGATGTGATTCTCTTACCCATCCTTCCTCTGCTATTTTCAGTCTTTCGGAGGTTTCCTTCAGTTCCTTCTTCAGCTTCTCTATTTCCTCGGTCTTATCTTCGGTTTGACCCTTCTCATGAACCAAATCCCACTCCACGTTTCCTAAACGTGTATGAAGGGTCACAATCTCTCTATCCTTCTCCTCTAAAGTAGACTGCTGAACAGTCGCTCGCTCAGTCAATTCCTGAACCTCATCTTGTAACTCCACGTTATGATCATATAGTGTGTCATACATCTCAGCATCAATAGTGTACCATGGTAACTCCTCTTCTTCTTCCTCCTCATCAAACTCCTCCTCAGGATCCTCCTCAGGATCAATCTCAGGTTCATGCTCCTGACCAACAACGGTGATCAATGGAGATGAAACCCTCTGCACCAGCTGCTCTCTAACGACATGAATGTCTCGGGACTCCTCCTCAGTCGGTCCTACAAGTACACGAGATCCCTCCTCAGTAGGTACTATAGATAAATGAGGTCCCCCCTCAGCTTGACTAGCTTCTCCATCATTCGTCATCCTGACAACAAAATTTTAAGTTTTAGTTACTAAGTCATACTATCTAACGCATACTTAACACATAAACACATAATGTATTTTATTATCTTCAATGAATTGCAAAAATTCATTTCTTAGAACTCGATAAGAGTTTTCAATTTCTATCTTCTTCTATAAGGCTACTACCTAAGGTTGTTTCCCCCACCTAAGGTTCATAACCTACAGCTCTGATACCAACCTGTGATACCCCCAAATCTGGGTACTTCAATTCCACGGGATTTGGTGTTCACTGTACAAGCATTATCAATCTATCTACCCATAAATAATATCAAACCATACAATAGATAGAAATCATAAATAAATCTCTTCCCTTAAGGGTTACATCAACTGAATCATAAATAAATCCCAGGTTACTCTAACCTTAAAACATCTGTGCGGAATTCTAAACAAATAAGTCTTAAACAACAACATAAGTCTTAAACATAAATACATCATCAATTAAAATAACAAGTCTTCATCACTTGCTAATTTTGCCCTTGCCCTTACTAGTGGAGGGTTCATCGCTTCTTTCATTCTTAACTGCAATGTTATTATTAAGCAAGAGTGAGCACAAATGCCCACAAGTATAAAAATGAAATAACAGTATAATAACATGCGAATAAATCAAGACGTCTGAATAAGAGCTAAACTTTTGAATCAATAATGAATAACAAAAATCAAAAGAATTCTGAGGGTCATAAGACCTTGACCTATGTCCTAGGTTATCAAGGATTATACTTGACACCTTTAACAGTCATAAGACTATGGACCTTCTTCTCGTACTTAGGGGGATCAGCCCTTAGTACCATACTGTGCACAATATCTTAACGCTAAAGCGTAAATAATCCCCTATACAGGGTTGTTCATCTCAGTTTGACATTCGAGTTCGCACCAAAGGAAGTTTGGTTTGGATAATTCATCAAGGGTTCTGAAATTTAGAACGCTCATCAACTAAGGACTAGCTGAATCAATAAGGTTCACTAGTCTAAAAAAGTTTGACAATAATGATATTCAATATGATTAATAATCTCAAGAAATATACAATAGAACAATTATTGTATAACTGAATCATGGTTTGACAATATAAATAATCTGTAATATCATACTTGAACTTGAATAATAGAAATGATAACTTATTCAAGGTAATTAATAATCTTGAAAGATATTAAAAAGTAGGGTTAAGAAACTTGCCTTGCTTGTAGATTACACTTTAACTAACTCGTTCTTTGAATTAAAAATCCTACATACCATTCACGTACACAATACCAGTTAATTATAACTTAACTAATCATTATAAACTCTTTCTCTTTGACTACTTTAATTATTCGACTAAACTTAGTCAAATTTTCACTTTGTCACATCATTTGTACTTCGTGAACTACCAAACTAATTATGTAATTTAATAATTCAAATCACATGTAATTATGTTATTTACATGTTACACATCTATTTTAATATCACATTATACCTATAACATGTTTACTTGTTCATTACATTAATCCACTAACACATTGATAGTCGTAAACATTTTAAAATCTCATTTCTGAGTTTTCTGGAGAGTGGCGCTGCGGCGCCACTAATGTGCTAAGGAGTCGCGCTGCGGCGCGGTGGCGCTGTGGCCGGGCCCTTGGCGCTGCGGCGCTGTGGCGCCGTGGCTCGAGTCATGGCGCTACGGCACGGTGGCGCTGCGGCGCGGGAAATGAGTTGGTAGCCGGTGCTGCGGCGCGGCATACCAGACACAGAAATGGCTGTTCGCGAAAAATCGCAGAACATGCCAATTTCTCCCAATTTCTTATTTTCTACTCAAAATTAGACATACCCACAAGTTATAGTTCATGTATATTCATAATACAACATCTATAAAGTGATTTTAACCCATTAAAACATATAATCACAGATTTAAATCATGTAAAATTGGACTGTTCTTGATGTTCTTGAAGTTTTTTGAACAAAACACATAATTTAGCCGTACGGATTCGTTATAACACCGAATCCGTTCGTTTAAGGCTTGATTTCTTCGTATTAACATGCTCAATAATATAAGGGTGTAAAATTTAGGGATAATATATAATCAATACATCAATTATCACATATATGGTCATATGGCCATATCACGTACTCTGTTTATTTTGAAATAACATATGCGACATGTATTTTAATGAAACAGATGATATGGTTTGTGAAATATATATAATTAAACATGATTTGATACAACATAACACACATATAAACTTATAATCATATCATATTCCAATCTACAAGGATTTACAGAAAACTATGAAGTCATTTTATGAAAACTAAAAGACGTGAAATAGGAATTGAGTTTAGAGAAATTACCCAGAGTAATTTAGAAGAGGTGATCAATGATGATCCTTTCACAATAATTGATAAGTACGCACTCACAAATTCTAACTTTTCTCTCTGAATTTCTCAATCTTTTCTCTCTGTGATGCTTATCAGACTTAGAGAAAGAAATAAAAAAAGAATACGTAATATAATTGCAAAGAACTGACGCGCATACTAGTCAGTTAATGTAAGACCCCGAATTTTATGAAATAAAAGTATTCAATTTTTTTTATAATTACTATTCAGTAAATGGTTAAATTGATAAATGTTAAAGTTAAGGGTGATATATGAATTTATTTTCAAAATACACAAATAGTTATAAAATATTCATTGTTGTCGGGGAATATTCGCTTGGTCGTGGAATATTCTTACTGTCGGAGAATATTCGTACGACGGCGCAGTCTTTTGTGGGCCCCATAACGGAAAGCAATTAGATGAAGAAAACGACAAGAGTAAGTTGTTTATAAATAACGGCGTAGTTGTTACCGTTAGCACTGTTGGAATACCCGGTAGTTAAAACACAGTAATACGCGTTGTTGCACAGTAGCATACGGTATTGCACCAATTATTAATTTTTACGTAAGAAGGCATTACTCAATAATTGTTACAGTAATTACTGTTCAGTATTTTATTTTATTGATTCAATAATTGCTGCGTTGATATTTTATATTACTGTTGTTTCAATAATTGTCACTACACAGTATTTTCTATTATCGGAACAATAATTCATATTATCTGAATAATATTATTAGATAACATTATTGGCAATGTCTAGAAAGTTCTGTCTAAGGAGAGGTTTGGTCATCTAATTGCGCGCCAGTAAGGAAGAGATCCTTATTGGAAAGCCCCCTCTTTCCTGGGAATTGCCTGGTTGCCGGTACTGTGATTCTGTAATATTATTTGTGAATAATTAATTATTGATTTATATGATGAGAAAAATATTGATTTTATGTGGATATAGATGGAAAAAAAAAATTTAATGTGATAATTGTTGAAAATTAATATTTTATCTTTTTCTGATAAAATAATTCAATTAAATATATTATTTTAATAATATATTAACGGTGATATTTTTACAATGAATGTGGGATATATGAGTATATGAGGAGGAAGAGTATTTTTGTTGGATTAAATGTTTAACACATATTTTGTGTGTTGGTGGACACAATTCTTGATCGAAAATTTATTATAGACTGTAAAATCGTCCGTTTGTGGATTTCGGTCAATTTCTGTTTGGAATTTGGAAAAACTTTCTTCTGCAAAGTTGTAGAGAATTAAATTTCCTATGGAAAGGACGTGAGGTTTGAATTTTTCTGATAAAAAGACTATTTATTATGAATTATTGAAGTTCCGAATTATTGAGTCTGAATTGATTTTGTAACAAAAATTGTTTAAAAATGTTTTTCATTTTTGGTGCATTTGTGTGGAAAATGTATTTTTGATGTGGTGGGCTAAGGAAAATTTGGTTATAAATATATTATTATATTCAATTTTCTGCTTTGGTGTTCTAAGCATTTTCCTATAAATAGGTGCTTAGGTTAGAATTGAAAATCACACCAGAAACTGAAGTTTTCTCTCTATTTCTCTCTCTATATTATCGAGTGTATTCTTGTGAGTATTTTGATATCTTGAGTGTTGCTATACGGTGCAAGTTCGTTCAGCGTTATTCCAGTCAGGAGTACTGCTCTTTTGAGGTAAGGGATTGTAAGGGATTGTAAGGGATGTTATTTCTTCTTAAATGATATTATTTTTTTTCAATATCATTATGCCGAAGTATTGATCTGAACTTTTTATCAAATTTGGAACTTTTCATGTCGGGGTTACTATTCATGAGTTACTATTCACGAGTTACTATTCATGAGTTACTATTCACGAGTTATTATTCATGAGTTAGTATTCACGAGTTACTATTCATGAGTTACTATTCACGAGTTACTATTCATGAGTTACTATTTACGGGTTACTATTCACGAGTTACTATTCATGACAAAATTGGTTTCTTTTTCTAACCAAATTATAGTTGATTTATGAATATTACTCTTGAGATTAAAACTATATGTTGATCATATTATTTTTATTATCATATATAATATTTTTATAACCCTGATGTTGAATTTCTCTTTCACTTGAGTGTAAAGATGGGTAAATTATTGGTATGATCGTGACTGAGGAATATCTTTAGCATGTAGTGCAAAGATGAATTGTTAACTGGTATGATCATGACCATTGAATTTATAATTGAATATCTTTAGCTTAAGTGTAAAGATGAAATGATTAACATGGTTATAATTATTGTTTATATAAATTCTGAAATAATTATATATTTCTTTGAAATGTGAATATATTTGGCCTGTAGTGCAAATATGAACTATTGAAGAATATCTTTGGCCTGTAGTGCAAAGATGAATTATTTATGAATATCTTTGGCCTATAGTGCAAAGATGAACTGTTGATGAATATCTTTGGCCTGTAGTGCAAAGATGAATTATTGATGAATATCTTTGGCCTGTAGTGCGAAGATGAACTGTTATTGAATATCTTTGGCCCGTAGTGCAAAGATGGTTTGTTGATGAATATCTTTGGCCTGTAGTGCAAAGATGAACTGTTGATGAATATCTTTGGCCTGTAGTGCAAAGATGAATTATTGATGAATATCTTTGGCCTGTAGTGCGAAGATGAACTGTTATTGAATATCTTTGGCCCGTAGTGCAAAGATGGTTTGTTGTTGAATATCTTTGGCCCGTAGTGCAAAGATGGTTTGTTGATGAATATCTTTGGCCTATAGTGCAAAGATGAATTTATTAGTATGATTATGAACAGGAACTGTGATTTGGTATAATCATGATCTTTGATGTTTCAGGTAAAGACAGGTGATGAAAATTATCTTCGTCCTGAATGCGAAGAGAAATTTAGAACTACAATTATGATTATGAGTTATTTATATGATTGTGGAAGGAACTGTTGATTGATGTTATAGGGATAAAACATTGTTGGTGGACTTTTAACGTGGAGAAGATAATAGACTTTATAGTCTATTTACTCTTCTAATGAATTGCTCGTTCCGCTGCAACTATGGTTGAAAAATTTTATCATCTACCATATGTTCTAAATCTCTGATTTAATTCTGTTGAAGGCTATTGATAATTTAATTATCTTTAGTCATGATATTCTTTACTGAGCTAGTTGTGCTCACACGTGCTATCCAAGGTTGGGACATGAGTCACAGTTGGTATCCTAAGGTTTCTCAAGGCATAGATGCGATTTGGGTCATTGTTGATAGATTGACCAAGTCTGCTCATTTCTTACCGATACGAGAAACTTATACACTTGAACGTCTTGCTCGTATATACATAAACGAGATTGTAAGACTGCATGGTATGCCAGTATCTATAATTTCTGATCGAGACCCAAGATTCACTTCACGATTTTGGGTTAGTTTGCAAAAAGCTATGGGCACAGATTTACGATTTAGTTCGGCATATCATCCTCAGATGGACGGACAGTCGGAGAGGACTATTCAAACTCTTGAAGATCTATTAAGACTCTGTGTCCTTGATTTCAAGGGAAGTTGGGACAAGTTTTTACCATTGGTAGAGTTTTCCTACAACAACAGTTATCAAGCAAGTATTGGCATGGCTCCATTTGAGGCGTTGTATGGAAGAAAGTGTCATTCTCCAGTATGCTGGAATGAGGTGGGAGAAGCGACGTTGTTGGGACCGGAGTTGGTACGTATGACTACGGAGAAGATTCAAACGATCCGACAACGTATAAAAATCTCACAAGATCGACAAAAGAGTTATGCTGATCTTCATCGAAAGGACGTGGAATTTGATATAGGAGATCATGTGTTCTTACGTGTTGCTCCATGGAAAGGAGTTACGAGATTTGGAAAGAGAGGAAAGCTCAATCCTCGATTCATCGGCCCATTTTTAATCCTCGATCGAGTAGGAACTGTGGCCTATAGACTTGCTTTACCGCCAAGTATGTCTCGTGTTCATAACATTTTTCATATCTATGTTACATAAATATGTGAAAGACCAGAATCACATTATTGAGTTAGAACCAAACGAAATAGCGGAAGATTTGACGTATGAAGAGGTTCCTGTTCAAATCTTGGATAAGAAGGAACATATTCTACGCTCCAAAGCTATACCTCAAGTCAAAGTTTTGTGGAGAAACCACGATGTTGAGGAAATAACTTGGGAGTTAGAATCTGAAATGAAGTCAAGGTATCCTTACCTCTTCGATATACCAGGTACGTACCCTAATTTCGAGGGCGAAATTTCATAAGAAGGGGAGGTTGTAAGACCCCAACTTTTATAAATAAAGATGAATTTCCTATAAATATTATTTTTGAATATTATGGAGTAAATTTGATATAATGTTATAGTTGTGGATAAGATTTATAAATTTTGTAAAGTAAGCAAGTTGTTATAAAATATTCGTTTGGTCGGGGAATATTCTTTTTGTCTGAGAATATTCGTACGACGACACAATCATTGGTGGATCCCACAACGGAAGTATTGTCGTAGTTAGAAAACGACAAAATTATCTTTTTATAAAAATAACGGCGGAGGTGTTACCGTTAAAACTGTTGAACTACCCGGTAGTAAAAGTACAGTAATACGCGTGGTTGCATAGTAGCACACAGTATTGATTATTGATGCTTACGTGAGAAGTCACTCATCTTTACTCAATTATTGCTACAGTAATTGCTGCATCATATCTCTTAAATTATTGATTCAATTATTGTCACAGTATCATCTGTATAATATGTTATATTATTAAATCAATAATTGAGATGACAAGTTATAAATGATTAATAATTGTTGAAAGGTTAAATATGTGTTGATTAAAAAAAAATGATTTGTGGTAATATTTATTCAACCCTTGATGTATATAAAGAGTCTCCTCGTCAATAGTAATTACCTTCGTCAATAGTATTTACCTTCGTCAATAGTAATTACCTTCGTCAATAGTATTTACCTTCGTCAATAGTAGTTGTCCCTTCAATATTACCAAGAGTTAATTGCCTCTTCGGTGTTCTAAGTGTGACAACCCCAAAACAGGTCCATTCCATCCAACTTATTCTGAGTCGCCAAATACATGGTACAGAACAACTTTATTACAACAATTGTCGTGCAAAATACAACAACACATATGCCGTGAGTTTGGATACAAATATATACCAAATGTGACTCATGTTCCAACCGTGGACATCACCTCACAATGACACCTTACATAAAGGTATAGTCAAAAACTGTTTTAGAAATTAGAATCTTTGGAAAGTGCTCAAGGAAACCTTCGTACATGGGAGGCCATGCGTCTAGATTATGATAGATATCATATGGCCACAGAATTATCCTTGGTTGACCCAATAGACCCCAAAGAAAAACGAGAAGATTACTATCATATTCTTCCCAATGGTGAGTCTTCTCTTGACATATCATTATCTCTACTGTCTTTAATTGAGAATTATACTTCAAACAAACACCAAGATTATATAGGTAGTGCTCGTATATATACTCAGCAAGTGGATGAGCACATCCCTGTCTTATGATGACACGAGGTTGTATGTCGTCAGACATCTTGTATGATAGTCACAAAACACCCTTCTAACGTTGGGTACACCTTACCCTATTGGATTCACCAAATTAAACTACTAATTGAACTTTTCTATACTGCTTCGGGAGAACATCCACAGCTAGAGACCACCGTTCTATTTTTCCGTTACCCTCGCTCGACCCAGCTACACTTTTATTACTTGAAAAGAATTGTGAAGCAAAAGGGTGAGCACAACTAGCTCAGTAAAGAATATCATGACTAAAGATAAATTATCAATATTCTTCATTAGTAATAAATCAGAGATTTAGAACATATGGTAGATGATAAAAATTTTAACCATAGTTGCAGCGGAACGAGCAATCTATTAGAAGAGTCAAATAGACTATAAAGTCTATTATCTTCTCCATGTTAAAAATCCACCAACAATGTTTTATCCCTGTAACATCAATCAACAATTCTGGTCCACAATCATATGAATAACTCATAATCATAACTGTAGTTCTAAATTCCTCTTCTCATCCAGGACGAAGATAATTTTCATCACCTATCTTTACCTGAAACATCAAAGATCATGGTTACACCAAATCACATTTCCTGTTCATAATCATACTAATAACTTCATCTTTGCACTACGGCCAAAGATATTCATTTGTATCACTAGTTGGTCATGTTCATCTCAACATCTGTTCATCTTTGCACCACTGGCCAAAGATATTCAACAACATGTCATCTTTGCACTACGGGCCAAAGATATTCATCAACAATTCATCTTTGCACTACAGGCCAAAGATATTCCTCAACAGTTCATATTTGCACTACGGCCAAATATATTCATCAACAGTTCATATTTGCAGTACAGGCCAAATATATTAATATCTCAAAAAAATATATAATCATTTCAGAATTTATATAAACAATAATTATAACCATGTTGATCAATTCACCTTTGCACTTAAGCTAAAGATATTCACTTATAAATTCAATGGTCATGATCATACAAGTCAACAATTCAACTTTGCACTACTGGCCAAAGAGAACCCATAGTCATGATCATACCAGAAATCTACCCATCTTTACACTCAAGTCAAAGAGAAATATCATCATTAGGGTTATAAAAATGTTACATATAATAATAAAATCAATATAATCAACATATAGATTTAATCTCAAGAGTAATATTCATAAACCAACTATAATTTGGTCAGAAAAAGAAACCAATGTTGTCTTGAATAGTAACTCGTGAATAGTAACTCATGAATAGTAAACTCGACACAAAAAGGTAAAAATTCACAATAAAATACATACCAATATTTCGGTATAATGATATTGAAAGAATAATATTTCTTAAGCTTATAAACAATTTATTTTAATTGTTTACACTTTACTAAATAATGCATTTAATCATCCTAAAATGCCAAACTCATAAGATTTCATCACCAATAACCAAAAACCCTCATCAAAAATCTGCATATACCTCATATAGGATTCTCAAGCCATAAAATCCTATTTTCTAATTTTCTTACTTCACAAAACATATTTAATTCATTTACTCATAACTAGACTATTTTCATGAAAAATACCAAATCAGTTCCAAAAATATTTCTTTTCTGGGATTGAGCATAATATAGTCCCATAGTGAACATATATTTTTCTCAGAATTTTTAAAAGTCATTTACTATTTTTCATATGGCCAAAATAGCGGAATATTTAGAAATTTATCAAAAAATTATACTTTTATCTAAAAATTCTGAAATTCACAGAGTATACTCCTATCATATACATGTACTCCCAATAAAATTTTTATCAATTTTGGAGTTAACCACAATGAGTTATAAGCGGTTACTTTTAAAATAGTCTTTTCTCATAAAATTCATAACTCTTAATCTATACATCCAAAAATCACCATTTTTGGACACAATCAAGAAAACTCATCAAAATATCATTTCAAATTTTTCCAAAATTTTTGAAGGTCAGAAAAATTACGAAACTGAAAAACATAACAACCCTTAAAATCCCTTACTATCCCTTACCTCAAAAGAGCAGTACTTCTGATCGGTATAAGGCTGAAGGAAACTTGCACTGATGAATAGAAACTCACAGAGTATCTAAATACTCACAAAATACACTCAATAATTTAGAGAGAGAAAGAGAGAAAACTTATGAATTCTGGTGTGATTTTTAATTCTAACTTAGCCCTCTATTTATAGGAAAATGTTAGCACGCCGAAGTAGACTTAACCTGCAACCTGATGGCTTTACCTGCTACTATTCCCACCCACCACATTTGAATAAAAATTTCAGCATATTTCTTTACCAACCAAGAGTGGGGCCCACCAATTCTAGAATTTTCCACCAAAATGATTAACTCCGAAAATTCAACAATTTCTGAACCAGTCATCTCGTAAAATTCATAACAAATCATACGTTCATTTTTAACGGTTCAAAATTTGTGGACATATACTCAACTTATATATGTATAACATATCCAAATATTACCACGATCCAACGGTCGGATTAAAAATTATAACCCTCGCAAAATATCTTAAAAACCCTAATTTGATTTTCAATACCTCCGTTCCGACAAAAATACAGATAAAACACCTCAACATTAACTCCTTCATTTTTAACCATAAAAATATATCCCTCATTTATATACACATAAAATAAATATTTCTTTATCATATGAATCAATAATTAATTATTCACAGATAATATTACAGAATCACATTTATGACAACCAGGCCGTTCCTAGGAAAGAGGGGGCTTTCCAATAAGAATTTCTCCTTACTGGCGCGCAATTAGGTGACCAAACCTCTCCTTAGACAGAACTTTCTAGACATTGCCAATAATGTTATCTAATAATATTATTTAAATAATATGAATTATTGATCTGATAATGGAAAATACTGTGCAATGACAATTATTGAACAACAATAATATAAAATTTCAACGTAGCAATTATTGAATCAATAAAATAAAATATTGAACAGTAATTACTATAACAATTATTGACTAGTGCCTTATTACGTAAGAATCAATAACTTCAAAAATACTATGCAATACCGTGTGCTACTGTAGAATAACGCGTATTACTGTATTTTAACCATCGGGTATTCCAACAGTGTTAACGGTAACAACTACGCCGTTATTTGTAAAAACTCAAATTTGTCGTTTTCTTCACCTGACAGTTATTCTGTTATGGGGCCCACAAATGGCTGCGCCGTCGTACGAATATTTCCCGACAGAAAGAATATTCCACGACCAAACGAATATTCCCCGACAACAATGAATATTTTATAACCACTTGTGTATTTTGAAAAAAAAATCATATATCACCCTTAACTTTAATATTTATCAATTTAACCATTTACTGAATAGTAATTATAAGAAAAATTGAATACTTTTATTTCATAAAATTCGGGGCCTTACACCAAGGGTTAATTACCCCTTCGCAAATAGTAGTTGTCTCTTCAATATTACCAAGAGTCATTTTGACCCTTCGTTAAGACCAAGAGTCACTCTCAGTTTTTCTATAAATAGAGGCCTAGTGCTTCATTATTTTTCACGAATTCATTCAAGCTATAGGGAGAGAAAGTATAGAGAGAATAAGAGAGAAAGAAGAAGAGTATTCTGTTACTACACTACGACAGTATTCAAAGCTCTTACTAATGTAAGGGGTGTTATTCTTTCTTATTCATGAAGAGAACTGTTGTTATTCTATTTTTTATTATTCTGTTAGAATAACCTGTATACGCGGTCTACCCAATACTTGGTGACATTCTTCTATTATTCTGTTGGAACATCATGTCTGTGTATTTTACACCGGACCTGGTTCCGTCGTTATTATTATTCTGTTGGAACATCCTGTCTGTGTGTTTTACACCGGACCTGGTTCCGTCTTTTTTATTATTCTGTTGAAACATCCTGTCTGTGTGTTTTACACCGGACCTGGTTCCGTCTTTATTATTATTCTGTTGGAATATCCCGTCTGTGCGTTTACGCCGGACCTGGTTCTATTATTTATTATTCTGTCGGAATATCCTGTCTGTGCGTTTACGCCGGACCTGGTTCCATTATTTATTATTCTGTCGGAATATCCTATCGGTGCAGATTACGCCTGACCTGGTTCCATTCTTTATTATATTCAGTTGCTTAAAGTTTTGACATCTGTACTCCATGAAATTTGTGGAATATCCTTGATATTTGCGCTTCATCCGGTATCTTTTCATGGAAATATTCTTCTAAGTATTCTTGAATTTTACTCCACAAAACAGTATCATGTTGACAATTTGGACGTTGTTAATTCTTGGATAAATTAATTCTTGAACTTGTTTTATTGAATTCTTATATCATTGTCATCATCCTCATGTTTATAAAATGTTGAAAGTCATCTGTGGCCTGTAGTGCATAGATGGACTTGGTATGATTATGACCAGGGATTATTCGGTATAATCATGACCGTAATGTTACAAATGATGTGGTAAAAGTCCTCATTGGCCCGTGGTGCATTGATGGACAGTTGTTGGCATGATCATGACCATTAATGAATACACAAATATTCTTGACCGTAGTGCATGGATAATTGTGGTCATGATACTAAAGAATATCCTTAGCCGTAGTGCAGGGGTGATTCGATGATGTGGATTATTTGTTAAGCTGAGTCACAGCGATAACAGTGTTAAAAAATCTTTTAAATCATAGAAGATAGTAGATTTTATTCTCTACGTGACTCTTCTAATGGATTGCTTGTTTCGCTTCAGTTAAACTTGACGTTTATTATATTTTATCAGTTTAACACTGTTGAAGGCTAATGATAAATTATTCTGCATTATCTTAGTCATAATATTTCTTACTGGGCTAGTTGAGCTCACCCTTTCTTTCACTGTTCTCTTCAGAAAATGTGAACGTAGCTGGGACTAGTCGGGGAACAGAGTGATGGTCCTAGATGGTGCATTAGTAGTTCTCACTATTCTGTAAAATAGTATGATAATAATTGTAATGAGGACTCCATTGAGTTTGTATAATTTCTAGATGATAAGATTTGTATTCAAACTCACAGCATATATTTTGTCGTACTATACACGACTGTTGTATAATTAAGTTGTATTTGAATTTTGTACCATGTATCTGGCGACCCAAGATGGGTGATGTATACAATATATATATATATATATATATATATATATATATATATATAGAAGAATATCTTATTTTAGTAAAATTTGCCAAAAAGAAAAAAAGAAGAAGGTACCCCTATTCATGCTAAACATGTTCAGTAGGTTTCACTCACTTTTTGTGTTGTATTATGAGCTAAATTTGAATGAAACCTAATTATAAGATTTATAATCCCCACATATAGCATTCATTCATTGTCTAGCATGTCTCCATTTATGAATGCCAATTTGATGGAGATAAAAATTTAGGATATTGGAGTAAACTAAAATTTAAAATAATTTGATATTAACTGTTCAACTTTCCCAACCCTTCATAATTAAACAATAATTAGATGTATGTGTATTTGATTGTTAACAACTAACAATGTATACCGGTATCCAGGTTAGCTGCAATATATCTATGATAGTCAATGCGAATAATGTTCTTGTTTTCCAACAAGATCGGTATCAATTTCCTTAACTGAACAGATTTCAGATTGGCTATAAAATCTGGTAGAATAATTATAATTATGAATTTAGGGTATTTGCATAAGAATCGATGAGCTTTACTTTATAGTTCATCAGAGTATAATGGTAGAGATACTTTTTGAGAAGCCCTTGTGTGGAATATAGTGCAAGTACAAATGGGTTGAAGTTTTTGATTGCTAATTTTGAGAATGAGTTTTTAGAGTTATTAATGCAATTTTTATCAAAGTTGAAGAGAGATAACGACGAATCCACTTTTATGTTATGTCATTGTCAGAAAGTTGCAACTTAATGTCGTATGGTAAGACTCCGTTCGAATATTCGTGGTTGTCGAATTTTCTGCTACTCCCTCGGACAAGGTTGATGTAAGCTACTGGACTTTCAGGAGCTAATTAGATCAAGTATTTTAGCAGCAGAAAAGAATTGATTCGGACATGGGGTAAAATTGAACAGAAAGAGAGAGAATAGGAAGAGTAGAAATATTGAAAGGGAAATTCAGATTTCATTTCATAAATCACATGCCTTGAATTACATCAGATCACTCCTCTTAAGCAACAAGCCACACCCTCCTTTTCCAACAAACTAATAGTTAATAAAAATATAAAAAAGATAACTTTACCCAGACTAATTCAACGTAAAGACAATAATGTCTTGAGCTTGTTACTACCAAGTACCAACTAATCAGTTATTCTTGTCCTCAAGGATGAAATTTTGGAAACTTCTGTTGCAGTTAATCCCAATCTTCCTAAGTGGATTCAGATGGCAGAGTGTTGGTCCATTGAACCAAAACTTCTACTGCTGCAACATCGCCTTCTTTACCATTCGTCTGTCTAAAATAGCCAAGGGCTCAACAAAAAACTGACCTTGAGCATCTAACTGTGGTAATGAAGCAGAAAATGAACAGTTATAACCAATCTTTTTCTTCAAAAGGGAAACATGAAACACTGAGTGGATTTTGGTATCTGCAGGTAGTAATAGCTTATAAGCTACATTGCCTATTCTGTCTTCCTCCAAAAAAGGTCCATAGTACTTGGGAGACAACTTTCTAAATCTAGTCTTAGATAGTGTAGTTTGTTTGTAAGGTTTAATTTTCAGGTATACCCAATCCCCTACCATAAAAGACCTTTCACCCCTAGCTTTGTCAACAAAATGCTTCATTCGAGACTGGGTTGCAGCTAAATTATGTTTCAGTAATTGTAGAAACTGGGTTTTATCTTGACAGAAGACTCTTGTAGTTGAATCATGTACTCTACCATACTGATGAAAGTTAAGATGAGGAGTTTTGTAGCCATACAAGGCTTCAAAAGGAGTGGTTTTCAGCCCACTATGGTAATGGGTATTATACCACCACTCAGCTAGGGCCAACCAAGTGAACCAGGTATAAGGCTTTTGAGCAATCATGCATCTAAGATAGCATTCCAGCAGCTGATTAAGCTTGACGCCCCCAAAATTAGGTATACATCACCCATCTTAGGTCGCCAGATACATGGTACAAAATTCAAATACAACTTAATTATACACAGTCGTGTATAATACGACAAAACATATGCTGTGAGTTTGAATACAAATATTATCATCTAGAAATTATACAAACTCAATGGAGTCCTCATTACAATTATTATCACACTATTTCACAGAATAGTGAGGACTACTAATGCACCATCTAGGACCATCACTCCGTTCCCCGACTAGTCCTAGCTACGTTCTCATTTCCTGAAGAGAACAGTGAAAGAAAGGGTGAGCTCAACTAGCCCAGTAAGAAATATTATGACAAAGATAATGCAGAAAAATTTATCATTAGCCTTCAACATTGTTAAACTGATAAGATATAATAAATGTCAAGTTTAACTGCAGCGGAACAAGCAATCCATTAGAAGAGTCACGTAGAGAATAAAATCTACTATCTTCTATGATTTAAAAGATTTTTTAACACTGTTATCGCTGTGACTCAGCTTAACAAATAATTCACATCATCGAATCACCCCTGCACTACGGCCAATGATATTCTTTAGTATCACGACCACAATTATCCATGCACTACGACCAAGAATATTTGTGTATTCATTAATGGTCATGATCATGCCGACAACTGTCCATCAATACACTACGGGCCATTGAGAACTTTTACCACATCATTTTTAACATTACGGTCATGATTATACCGAATAATCCCTGGTCATAATCATACCAAGTCCATCTATGCACTATAAGCCACAGATGACTTTCAACATTTTATAAACATGAGGATGATGACAATGATATAAGAATTCAATAAAACAAGTTCAAGAATTAATTTATCCAAGAATTAACAACATCCAAATTGTCAACATGATACTGTTTTGTGGAGTAAAATTCAAGAATGCTTAGAAGAATATTTCCATGAAAAGATACTGGATGAAGAGCAAATATCAAGGATATTCCACCAATTTCATGGAGTATAGATGTCAAAACTTTAAGCAACTGAATATAATAAAGAATGGAACCAGGTCAGGCGTAATCCGCACCGACAGGATATTCCGACAGAATAATAAATAATGGAACCAGGTCCGGCGTAAACACACAGACAGGATATTCTGACAGAATAATAAATAATAGAACCAGGTCCGGCGTAAACGCACAGACAGGATATTCCGACACAGACAGGATATTCCGACAGAATAATAAATAATAGAACCAGGTCCGGCGTAAACGCACAGACAGGATATTCTGACAGAATAATAAATAATAGAACCAGGTCCGGCGTAAACGCACAGACAAGATGTTCTAACTTAAAATAAAGACAGAATAATAAAGACGGAACCAGGTCCGGCGTATAGCACAGACAGGATGTTTCAACTGAAAATAAAGACAGAATAATAGAAGAATGTCACCAAGTATAGGGTATTCCGCATATACAGGTTATTCCAACAGAATAATAAAGAAATGGAATAACAAAAGTTCTCTTCTTGAATACAAAAGAATAATATCCCTTACATTAGTATGAGCTTTGAATACTGCAGTAGTGTAGTAACAGAATACTCTTCTTCTTTCTCTCTTATTCTCTCTATACTTTCTCTCTCTAGAGTTCAGTGAATTCGTAAGAAATAATGAAGGAATGAGCTGCTATTTATAGAAAAATGGAATGCATAGTAACTAATCCATGAACGGTCCAGATTGATTTACTTTAATCTGACGGTCCATATTTAAAGAAAAATCTTTTAAATAAAATATAATATATTCTATTTATATAAAAAGATTTTTACTATGCAAACACTATGCAACACTATGCAAAATACTATGCATAATAAAATATAATATATTTTATTTATTGAATAACTTTAATAAAGTATTCTGTTTTATAGAAAAAGATGTTTCTGTTTTATTACGTTAATAATACGAATAAAACAAAACGTTATTATCGCTAAATAATTCATATTATTAACTGATAATAATTGAATCAAACTGAGTGACTTCTCACATAAGCATTAATAATCAATACCGTGTGCTACTATGTAACTACGCGTATTACTGTACTTTTAACACCGGGTGTTTCAATAGTTAACGGTAAAACTTCTGCCGTTATTTTTTTAAAAAGATAATTTTGTCGTTTTCTAACTACGACAATACTTCCGTTGTGGGGTCCACCGATGATTGTGTCGTCGTACAAATATTCCCCGACAAAAAGAATATTTCCCGACCAAACGAATATTTTATAACAACTTGCTTACTTTGCAAAATTTATAAATATTACCCACAACTATAACATTATATCAAATTTACTCCATAATATTTAAAAATAATATTTATAGAAAATTCATCTTTATTTATAAAAGTTGGGGTCTTACAACCTCCCCTTTTTATGAAATTTCGCCCTCGAAATTAGGGTACGTACCTGGTATATCGAAGAGGTAAGGATACCTTGACTTCATTTTAGATTCTAACTCCCAGGTCATTTCCTCAACATCGTGGTTTCTCCATAAAACTTTGACTTGAGGTATAGCCTTGGTGCGTAGAACATGTTCCTTCCTATCCAAGATTTGAACAGGAACTTCTTCATACGTCAAAGCTTTCGCTATTTCGTCCGGTTCTAACTCAATAATGTGGTTCGGGTCTTCCACATATTTACGTAACATGGATATGTGAAAAACGTTATAAACACGAGACATACTTGGCGGTAAAGCGAGTCTATAAGCCACAGTTCCTACTCGATCGAGGATTAAAAATGGACCGATGAATCGAGGATTGAGTTTTCCTCTCTTTTCAAATCTCGTAACTCCTTTCCATGGAGCAACACGTAAGAACACATGATCTCCTATATCAAATTCCACGTCATTTCGATGAAGATCAGCATAACTCTTTTGTCGATCTTGTGAGGTTTTTATACGTTGTCGGATCATTTGAATCTTTTCTGTAGTCATGCATACCAACTCCGGTCCCAACAACGTTGCTTCACCCACCTCATCCCAACATACTGGAGAACGACATTTTCTTCCATACAACGCTTCGAATGGAGCCATGCCAATACTTGCTTGATAACTGTTGTTGTAGGAAAACTCCACCAATGATAAGAACTTGTCCCAACTTCCCTTGAAGTCAAGGACACAGAGTCTTAATAAATCTTCCAGAGTTTGAATAGTCCTCTCTGATTGTCCGTCCGTCTGAGGATGATATGCCGAACTAAATCGTAAATTCGTGCCCATAGCTTTTTGCAAACTAACCCAAAATCGTGAAGTGAATTTTGCGTCTTGATCAGATACTATGGGTACTGGCATACCATGCAGTCTTACAATCTCGTTTATGTACATACGAGCAAGACGTTCAAGTGTATAAGTTTCTCGTATCGGTAAGAAATGAGCAGACTTGGTCAATCTATCCATAATGACCCAAATCGCATCTATACCTTGAGAAACCTTAGGAAGACCGGTAACGAAATCTATGGTAATGTGCCCCCACTTCCATTATAGAATTTCAAGTGGTTGCAATGGACCTTTTGGTACTTGATGCTTCGCTTTAACTCGTTGACAAGTTAAACACCTTGAGATAAACAGCGCCACCTCTCTCTTCATATTGCTCCACCAAAATGTATGACGAAGATCTTGATACATTTTGGTACTCCCAGGATGGATTGCAAACGGTGTGTTGTGCGCCTCCATCATGATTTCATACTTTAAATCAGGGTCGTTAGGAACACAAAGTCTGGAGTTGACTCGAAGTATTCCTTCTTCATCGATTCTTGCTTCCGGCATAGTATCTTCTTGTACTTTCTTCCTCATACGCATCAGCTCTAGGTCTGTAGCTTGAGCAGCTTTAACCTTATTGATTAAAGTTGGTTCTACTCGTATATTCGCCATCATCACATGGGTCCCTGGAGTCTTTAACTCTATCTCCATCCTTTGCAAGTCACACAAAATGGGCCTTTGCGTTGTTAATATTGCACTTGTACCTGCATATGCTCTTTTACTCAATGCGTTAGCTACCACGTTCGCTTTTCCAGGATGGTATTGAATGGTATGATCATAATCTTTCAACAGTTCAAGCCAACGTCGTTGTCGCATGTTGAGTTCCTTTTGAGTAAAGAAATATTTGAGGCTTTTATGATCCGTAAAGATCTCCACTTTCTCCCCATACAAGTAATGCCTCCAAATTTTAAGTGCAAAGACAACAGCTGCCAACTCTAGATCATGAGTAGGATAATTCCTCTCATATTCTTTGAGTTGTCTTGAAGCATAGGCTATGACTTTTCTATGTTGCATGAGAACACATCCCAATCCTTTGCTCGAAGCATCACTGTAGACGACAAATCCCTCCGAGCCAGATGGTATTGTCAGAACAGGTGCTGAAATGAGTCTCCTCTTGAGTTCTTGAAAACTCTTCTCACATTCTTCGCTCCAACCGAACTTTGTATCTTTCCGAGTCAGCTGAGTTAATGGAGTAGCGATTCGAGAAAATCCTTCCACGAATCTCCGATAATAACCAGCTAAACCGAGAAAGCTACGTACTTCGGTCACTGATTTAGGTTGCTCCCAGCTTTGAATAGCTTCAATCTTTGTTGGGTCAACAGATATTCCACGACTTGATACTACGTGCCCAAGGAATGCTACCTCCTCCAGCCAGAACTCGCATTTCTTTAACTTGGCATAAAGCTTGTATTCATAAAGCTTTTGGAGTACCAGCCTCAAGTGTTGCTCATGATCTTCACGGCTTTTGGAATAAATAAGGATGTCATCGATAAAGACGACCACAAGTGATCCAAATATTCCTTGAATACTCGATTTATCATATCCATGAAGGCAGCAGGAGCATTAGTCAATCCAAAGGACATGACTAGGAATTCATAATGCCCGTACCGAGTTCTGAAAGCCGTCTTTGGAATATCCTCAGTTCTAACCTTCAGCTGATGATATCCAGAACGAAGATCGATCTTTGAAAAGAATTGTGCTCCTTGCAACTGGTCAAACAGGTCATCAATACGTGGCAATGGGTACCTGTTTTTGATGGTGACATGATTCAACTCCCGATAATCAATACAAAGTCGCATACTTCCATCTTTCTTCTTCACGAATAGAACAGGAGCACCCCAAGGAGAAGTACTAGGACGAATAAAGCCAATGTCTAACAATTCCTGCAGTTGGATCTTTAACTCCTGAAGTTCAATAGGAGCCATTCGATATGGGGCTTTGGAAATAGATTTTGTACCGGGTTCAAGGTCGATATAAAATTCAATTTCACGCTATAGGGGTAGGCCAGGAAGTTCTTCAGGAAATACGTCAGGAAATTTATTAACAACAGAAATATCATTCAAAGCTGACGTATTTTTGTTTAGATCTGTGACATGATCTAAGAAAACTTGACATCCGTTTTTCAATAAACGAATAGCTTTATGGCTTGAGATGACCGTGATTGATTTTAATGGTTTGGTCACTTGAATTCGCATAATAGGTTTATTAGGAATATGAAAGCTAACAACCTTACGAAAACAGTCAATTTTTGCATGATGAGTAGTTAACCAATCAATCTCTAGAATCACATCAAATGCAAGTATTTTCAATGAAATAAGATTGATAGGTAATGTGAGGGTACCGATTTGAACCAAACAAGACTTATAAACAGTGGATGTAATGAAGGTTCCTCCCAACGGAGTTTCCACAGATAAGTCAAAGTCTAATTTCTCCGGAGTCAAATTTAATCGATGAGTGCAAGTAGGAGAAATAAAAGAATGGATAGAACCGGTATCAAATAAAGTATAGACTTCGTTAGAGTTTATGCTAAGCTTACCCATGATGACCTCATTCAGGTTCCTTGCTCTCTGGGAGTTCACCACAAACGCTTTTCCTTGCACTACCGGCTTTGACTTTTCTGGGACGGCCTTTGGTGCCTCCATCCTAGCTGAATTTATCTTCGGTAAACGATAAAATCGGGCTAAGTGACCTTCTCTTCCACAATTATAACATGCTTTGGATGGCATCGCGCAGTTTGGACTAATGTGCCCCTCCCCTCCGCATTTGAAGCATATGATAGGTGGTCGTTCTCCTTCCTTAACGACAGGTGTTGGTGCTGACGTCTTTACATCATTGTTGAATCTCCTCTTCTTGAAATGCCCGTTCTTATTATTTTTGCCCTGATTACCACCGAAGTGGTTACCATTTCTGGCCTGTTGATTCCCTCCACGCTTGTTGTCACCGCTTCGATGACTGTTCTAACTGGTATTATCATTTTGCCGACTGCTCTCTTTTGGTTACGTTGACTCGTTATCGCACTCCACTAACTGAGCCCTATTCACAACATCTGAATACAAACAAAGTTTATGAGAAATAAGATGTTGACGTATCTCAGGTTTCAAACCTTGCAAAAATATTCGCGTCATTCGCTCTTCATTATCCACCAAGTGGAAAGCAAACCGGGACAACTCAGCAAATTTAGCCTCATACTGCGACACGGTCATATTATTCTGCTCCAATTTGATGAACTCCACCTCCTTCATGTGACGAACACTTTCGGGAAAGTATTTGTCATTGAACAGCTCTTGGAACTTCTCTCAAGACATCTTCAGTGCGGCAGGTTGAGTACGCTTAATCGATTCCCACCAGTAATCTGCCTCTCCTCGCAACATAAAGGCGGCAAAGGGAACATTTTGCTCCTCGGAGCATTCCAAGATATCAAATATCTTGGTGATCTGCTTTATCCATGTTTTCGCTATAAGTGGTTTTGGCTCTCCCTTAAACTCCGGTGGTCCCAGCTCCTTGAACTGTTTAGCGGTGACCGTCTGAGAGTTTTCAGTGTTTCCACCTACATTTTGGACAGGAGCCGCTCTCGCCTGCTGTTGCATGAACTGCATAAAGCTTCTGAACATTCCATCATTCATCATCTGGTCAGTGTTGTTGTTTGCATGAGGATTGTCGCCTTCCTGATGAACATTATCCTGATTATTGATATGTGGTGAATCAACGGTCGCCTGTGCTCCGTTGCTATTCTCAACATTCTCAGATGCCATTTTCAGATACTGTCACAAAACAAAAGTTAATTGATATGTCATATATTATCCTTATATTCTGACCGACCAATTAAATACCATGCAAATAAACTTAGGTAGGTCATACTAGCGAAGGAATTCCCCGCCTCTCCCCTCCTAGTTCTATTCTCACATATTAGCCAGGGATCATATCCCTAAGCTTTGATACCAACTGTGACGCCCCCAAAATTAGGTATACATCACCCATCTTGGGTCGCTAGATACATGGTACAAAATTCAAATACAACTTAATTATACAACAGTCGTGTATAATACGACAAAACATATGCTGTGAGTTTGAATACAAATATTATCATCTAGAAATTATACAAACTCAATGGAGTCCTCATTACAATTATTATCACACTATTTTACAGAATAGTGAGGACTACTAATGCACCATCTAGGACCATCACTCCGTTCCCCGACTAGTCCCAGCTACGTTCTCATTTCCTGAAGAGAACAGTTAAAAAAAGGGTGAGCTCAACTAGCCCAGTAAGAAATATTATGAATAAGATAATGCAGAATAATTTATCATTAGCCTTC
The DNA here is from genome assembly GCA_016801055.1 of Panax notoginseng. Lineage (NCBI taxonomy): Eukaryota > Viridiplantae > Streptophyta > Magnoliopsida > Apiales > Araliaceae > Panax > Panax notoginseng. The sequence continues at coordinate 139,579,787 of CM029023.1, forward strand.
AACAGTGTTAAACTGATAAGATATAATAAATGTCAAGTTTAACTGCAGCGGAACAAGCAATCCATTAGAAGAGTCACGTAGAGAATAAAATCTACTATCTTTTATGATTTAAAAGATTTTTCAACACTGTTATCGCTGTGACTCAGCTTAACAAATAATTCACATCATCGAATCACCCCTGCACTACGGCCAAGGATATTCTTTAGTATCACGACCACAATTATCCATGCACTACGGCCAAGAATATTTGTGTATTCATTAATGGTCATGATCATGCCAACAACTGTCCATCAATGCACTACGGGCCATTGAAGACTTTTACCACATCATTTTTAACATTACGGTCATGATTATACCGAATAATCCCTGGTCATAATCATACCAAGTCCATCTATGCACTATAGGCCACAGATGACTTTCAACATTTTATAAACATGAGGATGATGACAATGATATAAGAATTCAATAAAACAAGTTCAAGAATTAATTTATCCAAGAATTAACAACGTCCAAATTGTCAACATGATACTGTTTTGTGGAGTAAAATTCAAGAATGCTTAGAAGAATATTTCCATGAAAAGATACTGGATGAAGCGCAAATATCAAGGATATTCCACCAATTTCATGGAGTATAGATGTCAAAACTTTAAGCAACTGAATATAATAAAGAATGGAACCAGGTCAGGCGTAATCCGCACCGACAGGATATTCCGACAGAATAATAAATAATGGAACCAGGTCCGGCGTAAACACACAGACAGGATATTCCGACAGAATAATAAATAATGGAACCAGGTCCGGCGTAAACGCACAGACAGGATATTCCGACAAAATAATAAATAATGGAACCAGGTCCGGCGTAAACGCACAGACAGAATGTTCCAACTTAAAATAAAGACAGAATAATAAAGACGGAACCAGGTCCGGCGTATAGCACAGACAGGATGTTCCAACTGAAAATAAAGACAGAATAATAGAAGAATGTCACCAAGTATAGGGTATTCCGCATATACAGGTTATTCCAACAGAATAATAAAGAAATAGAATAACAAAAGTTCTCTTCTTGAATACAAAAGAATAATATCCCTTACATTAGTAAGAGCTTTGAATACTGCAGTAGTGTAGTAACAGAATACTCTTCTTCTTTCTCTCTTATTCTCTCTATACTTTCTCTCTCTAGAGTTCAGTGAATTCGTAAGAAATAATGAATGAATGAGCTGCTATTTATAGAAAAATAGAATGCATAGTAACTAATCCATGAACGGTCCAGATTGATTTACTTTAATCTGACGGTCCATATTTAAAGAAAAATCTTTTAAATAAAATATAATATATTCTATTTATATAAAAAGATTTTTACTATGCAAACACTATGCAACACTATGCAAAACACTATGCAACATTATGCATAATAAAATATAATATATTTTATTTATAGAATAACTTTAATAAAATATTCTGTTTTATATAAAAAGATGTTTCTGTTTTATTACGTTAATAATACGAATAAAACAAAACGTTATTATCGCTAAATAATTCATATTATTAACTGACAATAATTGAATCAAACTGAGTGACTTCTCACATAAGCATTAATAATCAATACCGTGTGCTACTATACAACTACGCGTATTACTGTACTTTTAACACCGGGTGTTTCAACAGTTAACGGTAAAACTTCCGCCGTTATTTTTTTAAAAAGATAGTTTTGTTGTTTTCTAACTACGACAATACTTCCGTTGTGGGGTCCACCAATAATTGTGTCGTCGTACAAATATTTCCCGACAAAAAGAATATTTCCCGACCAAACGAATATTTTATAACAACTTGCTTACTTTGCAAAATTTATAAATATTACCCACAACTATAATATTATATCAAATTTACTCCATAATATTCAAAAATAATATTTATAGAAAATTCTTCTTTATTTATAAAAGTTGGGGTCTTACTTTCTATTTGACCATCAGTTTGTGGATGGTAGGAAGTGCTTAAATGCAGTTTTGTTCCCACCAATTTTAAGAGTGACTGCCAAAATAAGCTGATGAAGATCTTATCTCTGTCTGAAACAATAGTTGTAGGAAATCCATGAAGTTTATAAATATGAGAAATAAAGGTTTGTGCCAAATCTGCAGCAGCAAATGGATGCTTCAAAGCTATAAAATGGTCATACTTAGTTAACCTATCAACCACCACCCATATAGTTGTAAATCCAACAGACTTGGGTAATCCTTCAATGAAGTCCATGGATATATCAGTCCAAGGCAACTCAGGAGTAGGTAAAGGTTGTAATAAACCAGGAATATCAACTATTTCATGCTTCTGTTGTTGACATACATCACACTCCTTAACATACTTGTTAACATCAACTTTAAGAGTGGACCAAAAGAAATACTTGGCCAATCTTTCATAAGTACCCTTTATACCAAAATGTCCACCAGCAGGAGATGAATGAAACTCAAACAATAATTTTTGCCTCAACTGTAAACATGGCCCTACCACCAATCTACCTTTAAACTTCAGCCTTCCATTCTCAAAAGTAAAATCTGGTACAGATTGTGGACATATCTGTAATTGGGAAATTAAGTCTCTAAGAATTTCATCTTCCTCCCATGATTTTTCTAATTTCAAAATCCACTAGGGAACCACCACAAACATAGCAGAACAACTAATTGCTTGTGCAAATGAGTCACCAGCAAGAAGCTGGTCACCAAATTCAAACTGTCTAGACAGACAATCAACAATTTTATTGTCTTGTCCTTTTTTATAAATTTTCATAATTCGGCCTCATGAGTCTTGTAATCCATTTCTGTTGATTTGTAGTGGTAACCCTTTGGTCTAAGAGATACTTCAAACTATGGTGACCAGTTTTAATTAACACCTTATTTCCCAAAAGATAATGTCTCCACTTGCTCACAGAATATACCACAACCATTAATTCCTTTCCATAAGTAGACCAACCCAGATGCTTTGCTGCTATAGCCTTGCTATGGGTCTGCCATGATGCATCAAAACATCTCCCAGGCCATAATATGAAGCATCTGTTTCTAAGACAAAAGGAAGAGTAAAATCAGGTAAGGCTAGAACTGGTGCTCTTACAATGGTCTCTTAAGAGTTAGGAAAGTAGTAGTAGCCTCCTTATGCCAACAAAACTTATCTTTCTTTAACAACTCAGTTAATGGCCTTCTAATTAGTCCATAATTTCGAATGAACTTTCTGTAATAACCTGTCAAGCCTAAAAATCCCCTTAGACTTTTAAGGTTATGAGGCAAAGGCCAATTTGACATACACTCAATCTTGTCTGGATCAGTAGAAACACCTTCTTGAGTAATAATATGACCCAAATATTGCACTTGTTCAGTTGCAAACACACAGTTACTCCTTTTAGCAAAAAGTACATTAGACTGCAATAGCTGTAAAGTCAGTCTCAAATGTTTTAGATGCTTTTCATAAGTTCTGCTATAAATGAGTATGTCATCAAAGAATACTAGGATGAACTTTTTGAGGTAAGGTTTAAAATTTTCATTCATCAATGATTGAAAAGTGGCTGGAGCATTTGTAAGACCAAAGAGCATAACAAGAAATTCAAAATGTCATGTATGTGTTCTAAAAGCAGTTTTGGGTATGTCAGGTTCATGGACTCTAATTTGGTGATAACCTGATCTCAAATTAAGCTTAGAAAACCACTTAGAACCATGTAGTTCATCCATGAGTTCATCAATGGTTGGTATTGGAAATTTATCCTTAACAGTCATGTCATTTAAGGACCTATAATCCACACACACAAGAACCATCTTGTTTCTTAACTAGCAACACATGAAATGCATATGGGCTATTACTTGATTGTATAACTCCAGAACTTAGCAATTCACTTACAATTTTTTCTATTTCTTCTTTTTGAACATAAGGGTACCTGTAAGGCCTTAGATTGACTGGCTGACTTCCCTCCTTCAAGTTAATGTGATGATTATGACTCTTGTTAGGTGGTAATGACTTGGTTCCTGAAATACTCCAGAAAATTCTTCCAATAATGCCTCCAATTGAGAACAGATTCCTTCTTTAGCCCTTTCAGAAATAACATAACAACCTTGTTTGTCCCCTTCTGCTCCATATTTTTGTTGTCTTGATTGCTCCGAAATAAGTATCCAAAATAACCATGTGAAGTAGCATTAAGAGTTTTTTTGAATTCACCATGAGACATTAACTGCACCCTGGGTTCTATTTCCCCAGTCTCTCCTTTTAAGATTACAGATCTTCCTTCCTTGACAAAAGACAGCTGTAACTGATTAAAATCAAGCGTGACTGGATTGAATTGCTTGAGCCACAACATTTATTCCTCCCAGTGTCAAGATCCTGAAATCATTAATGAATTCCTCTCCTTGATCTGTCCATACAAATCCAATATATTCTTGTGAACTTGTGACCTTGAACCCTTCAACTACAGAAACTGAAATTGGTTTAGTACTGTTTTTAACTCCAGCCTTGACTCTTCTTGCAGCAATAGGATCCATAAAATTGTTGGTGCTTCCACTATCAATCAAGATTCTTAAAACCTTACCATTGGCCATACCAATAATCCTGATGGTTCTATTATCATTATACCCAGAAAGAGAATGTAATGTGATATAAGCTTCAGGTTGATTACAACCTTGTTCCTCTTTTCTGACTTCATCCACATCATCCTCACACTCTACTACATCAACCTGCCACTCTTCAGATGGCAACACCATGAATAAATGAGGTTTTTTACATACATGTCCCAAGGTATAAAGTTCATCACAAGAGAAACATAAACCCTTCTTCCTTTTTTCTGAAATTTGTTCTCTAGTTAACCCTTTAATCGACAGAGACTTACTAGATTATGTATTAGGATTAACTACAAAATTATTTCCTGCAACATCAACATGTCCAGCATTTCCCAATCCTGCAGGTTTAATGGTTGGTACACACACACTTTTCTGAATACTTGGAATTGTAGATTTCATGCTCAACTTACTTCTCCTCAACCAAGCCTCCAGTTTAGCCTCATTTACTCTAGCCAACCTAATCAACTCCTTAAGAGTAGGGATCTTCAACTCCTGTATTCCCAACCTAATTTCTTCCTTTAATCCTCCTACAAAGCAATCTATGAAAAATGCTTCATTCCGTTAAGGAAATCAGTGACCAGCCTTTAAGCTCTTCGAATTTCTTCCTATACTCATCAACAGTACCAGTTTACTGCAAGTTCTTAAGCTCACCTATTGGATTAATTTGTACGTCATTACAGAATCGAACATTAATCTCTTCAACAAAAGCATCCCAAGTCAACTGTGGCCCTTCATGGATAAAACCTGAATATCATTCCTCAGTTTCACTTTCTAAGTTCATTACAACCAAATACAACTTCTGATCTTCAGCAATTACATGATGAGAACAAAGTTTATTGCACCTTCGAATCCATGCTCTTGGATTTGATCCATCAAATTTAGGAAATTCATACTTGATTGTTTTGAATATAGTGTTACTATTTTTTTCAGTAGCAAATCCATTCTCATCTGAAACCAAAATTGATCCTATTTGGCTATTTAAAGTACCTGAAGTAGTTTGTGCATTTGGTTTTCGAACTGAGATGAGAGCTTCAATTCCTTTCATCATTTGCTCAAATTTCTTATCCATCCTTTCCTCCAAACTATTCTTCAAATTATCAACAGGCTCCTGGAATTGAGATTGCAGCTACTGAATTGAATGAGCATGCTCACTGGCGAAGCTTTCCAAATTAGTAATTCGTTGGTTATTGTTCGTCATACTGGATTGGCAGGGCTCTGATACCTAATGGACTTTCAGGAGCTAATTAGATTTAGTATTTTAGCAGAAAAAGAAGAAGAATTGATTCGGCGATGGGGTAAAATTGCACAGAAAGACAGAGATAGGAAGAGGAAATTCAGATTTCATTTCACAAATCACATGCTATGGATTACATCAGATCACTCCTCCTAAGCAACAAGCCACACTTTTTTCCAACGAACTAACAGCTAATACAAAGATAAAAAACAGCTTTACCCAGACTAATTCAAAGTAAAGAGAATAATGTCCTTGAGCTTGTTACTACTAACTAATCAGTTATTCTCTTGATAATTACTAATTATTAATAGCTCCAATCATTACATGAGTTTAAGTCAGTTTGATTATTGTGTTTTGAATTTTCTCACAAATTGTACACAGGCAACAAGCTTTATTCATTAATAATATTGAAATTAATTTTAGTGACTCCATTTATCTAAATAGTAACAGTATATTCAAAACATTGTCGTCTATTTCATCTAGACGAGGGAGGTCTTACGAACATGATGCACACAAGTATCATTATCAAATATTACATCCGCTCTAAAATTAGATTATTTTGTGGTCAGCAAACACTTGCAACACCATATAATTACGATTATTTTATCATAAGGCTTTGGGTATAAGAGAGGTCTTGGGATCCATTCCTGTCGTCAAAGGAAGGGATGTTAAGATTTAAGCTAAAAACTAGCAAAAAAAAAAAAGGTAGACTATATCCAGCTCACACCACTAACAAGAATCAACCTATAACAACATAAAATGGTATGCGTGTCGACAAATATGTGACAAAATAAAATTGCGATTAACGTAGAAATTTGTGATATTCACTTGAAAACTTTCACAATATATAATTGGAATCTAGCTTAAACCCCAAAAAACCTTGATATTCCTAACAACATAGAACCTTGACAAAAAACAGGGATATACTTCCCTCCAAGGAACCTTTACTTTAGGAAACATAATAAATGAAGCTGCCATAGAAATGTCATCAATTAAACCAAACAACTTTCTAGGAAGGAAAAAAACCCCACTCTATATAGTAGAAACAAAATCGATAGGAAGTTCTAATTTTGAAATGAATAAGCATTCTTTCTATATCGGCATTAATAATGTTTGTAATCAGCTTACTTTTTCTTTTGTTTCTGTTTTGGTGATTGAGATCAGCTCAACTGATTCATACATGACAAAATAGATTTTGTTAGTAATTGATCCGGGTCGAACCCGTGGATCATGGACATCCACTTGGGTATGGATATTGGATAGCCCAACTAAGATTGTAAGAGTCCCATATCACTTGGAAGTAAAAACTCCATATGAGATAACTCTCTTGATTTAGTCAGTTGTAGACTTATCCGATAGGTATTGGGTTTTTACTAAATATTGAATCTTAATGTGTTTAGGGCGAAGGAAAAAAAAACGTATTATTTTTCCCATACAGTTTCTCTCTAAATACTCTCTAGTATTTTCAAGCTTCCATCAATAGGCTTGGGTGCACTTAGTGTGAACACTAAATTAGTTCGTTGGCATTGATTGTTTGTAACAACTTTATATTGACAAGAAGTACGAAGAATCATAATAACTGTGTTCGTGGTGTCGCTTGTAGATTTGACATTCGGTTCAACCGCTTACGCTTCGTGAATACTTACCGATTCATATGCAAGTATTATTTATGTGTTGGTTTCTGCCAAAAATTCTAACAGATTTTGATGGAGTAAAATTTTCTTTTTAAAACAAAAAATTTGATGAAGTAATTGATATAAACAGTAATGTATATAGTTTATCAACAACATTGAATAACCATAGTGGCAATCAGGCAGTAGCAAAGTGGTTAAACAGTAGCATCAACAAACAGCTATGGACAGTGGCACAAAAAAAAATACACCGGTTCAAAAATACAAGTACTCTTGCTTTATGTAAAAATATAACTGCAAATTGCGAAAAATCCAACCAGAATACTTCCAGTAAAAGCATTAACAATATTCTCCCTTTTATGCGAAAGAAAAGACTAAATCGCTTCTATTAAAGGAGAACCGGATCATTAACCGTGACTCATTCACGGGCAACCACCACAACTTGTTTTCCAACATTACGGCCAGAGAAAAGTCCTACTAGAGCTGCAGGGCCACTCTCAAGGCCTTCAGCTATGTCTTCCAGATATGTTATTTTCCCTTCCTTTATCCAAGGCAGAACCAGCTCCAGAAACTTTGGATAGCGGTGATAGTGTTCAAAAACGAGAAATCCTTCCATGCGGATTCGTTTCGAAATGAGAGTGAACAGGTTGTGAACACCTTCATGCTTATCGAGGTTGTACTGTGAGATCATCCCGCACACAGCAATACGTCCATGGAGTCTCATGTTAAGGAGTACTGCATCAAGCATCTTTCCTCCGACATTCTCAAAGTAAATGTCAATACCACTAGGAAAGTACCTAATAAACAACAAAACAACAAAACAATAAAAGAAGATTATGTGGGAACCAAACGAAAAGCATCTATGTTTCTGTACTAACGTAATAGATTATCAAATTTCTTTTTTTTTATTAACAAAATATAAAGTACGTAATAGGTAACTCTAGCTGGTAACAAGATCAGATATTTAATCGAGACAACCCAATTAAGATAATTATCTTGACCTCCCAATTAAGCTAAAAGATAGCAAGGACTCTGTATTAAGTTTAGATCCATGTTTTATCTAACAAGAACTTTTATATCAAAACACGGTTGCCAACCGCCCCACCTGCTATGGTGGTGTTCTAAGGTGAAAGAAGGTTTCATGCTTCATAGTGTTATCATGATACTCTATCGAAGCAATAGAAGTACTGACCTCTTCAAAGCTGCATCCAGGTCTTGCTCTTCTTTGTAGTTGAAAGCCTCGTCAAACCCGAATTTATTCTTCAGCAGGTCAACCTTGTGCAAAGAAGAAATAATTTTCACACACAGAGAGAAGCTAGTCAAATGCGGACTATGCTCTAGTCTACCTACATCTTTGAACAATAGTGATAATTCCAAGAAATCAACTATCTAGCAGTTACTTTGAATATCAGTAGAGCCCTTATTGTACAAATTAATGGAAGGAAATGTATGTTAATCAAGGTATAAGCTCTTTCCCGGGGAAAAAAAAAAACAAAGAGAGATCTATTTACAGCAGCACTGCGTATGTTTGAGATCAGCTTAGTTGTATAATGCACGCATTGGATTTTGGTTAATGAACATTTCAGAGGGTACTTACCTTTACTTTGGTACCAGCACTCCCAACGACATAGCAGCCCAAAAGCTTTGCAAATTGCCCAACAAGCTGACCAACTGCTCCAGATGCTGCAGAAATGTAAACAAACTCCCCTTTCTTTGGAGAGCAAACCTCATAGAAACCCGCATAAGCAGTCATACCAGCCATACCTACAAAAAGATAAAAGGAGACGAGGAGCAATAAATCTAGCTGAACGTAAATCAAATAACATAGATGCAAAATTTACAAGTACCTGGAGATCGAACAATAACCAAGGTAATGAAATAGTGCTAGTGAATTGCCTACTGAGGCATAATGGATTTAATGTTCAACTAATAGGATTGACAGTGCATGATGATGACCATTCTCTTATACCTTTGTTGTGCACATTTATAATAATAAGACAAATAAGTTAAAAGACTTACCCAGTAATCCTGTATAGTAGGAAAGAGGCACATCAGTATGTTGAATTTTAAATAGCGACTCTGTAGCTGTAATGAGGCTGTACTCTTCCCATCCCGTAATTCCCCAAACCAAGTCACCATTCTTGAAGTTTGGATGGCCGGAATCCAAAACTTTAGCCACACCATACCCGACAATAGGCTGCACGACATTACTATGAGGGTCACTGATACAAACTTATGATCTTCGTAACATATTCTCAACCTAATCAGTCGTTCAAAATTTCGGTCTTCCTTAACTAACATTTTTACCTAACTAGTGGGCCAGCAGCACACTTTGGATTCATGCAAAGTTAATAAATCATTTTGGGGTGAATTAGAAATGAATAGCAGTTGCTCGTCTAAAATTTGAGTGGGTAATGACCAAAATATCAACACACAAACTCAAATACTACCACTACAGAGCCATATTTGAACTTCAAAACCAACTATTTGTTTGAAAGTTAGGTGTCTTTATCATACCCCAACCAAAAAATTGACGTTTTGAAAGTTGAAAACACAAACTTAAACTCTACCATAAGTATATCAAAATTATATGGTGGGATTATGCATGTAAATATATATATATATTATATATATATATAGGGAGCAGATCCTATCCGGACTTCCGCATTTTAACAAAATGCGGACCTTTTTTTTTTTTTTTTTTGCTTTTTTTTTTAAACAACTAAAAAAAAATATTTAATATTTTATGGAATTAAATTTTTTTTCATAATAAAGTGTTTTGGGCGTGATTTGGATTTTTTGGTATAGGTATTCAAAACACGCCCAAAACACTTTATTATGGAAAAATTTCAGTTCCATAAAATATTAAATTTTTTTTTAGTTGTTTTAAAAAAAAAAAAAGCAAAAAAAAAAAAAAAAAAGGTCCGTCTTTTACTAAAATCCGGGATCCCTGATAAGATCCTGGTTGTATATATATATATATATATATATATATATATATATATATATATATATATATATATATATATATATATATATATAGATGAATGACATAACTGGTAACGTATAAGCATCTAAACTAAATTCAAAAAGGGAAATGAAGTTAGGAATCACATGGAATATGGAGGATTCAAGGTTTGTGATATGATAAATAATTTAATTAGTTCAGAAATATTTAAAGATGTGGGTAAAGATCATTATTTTTTGAGGGGTCCTCTACTAGCATTATTATTACAAAAATGTACACACCTGCAAGCCAATCAAATCAATCAAAAAAAAAAAACTATTCATCAGTGAAACTCTAATTTAACAATCATTCTTTATTATTTAATTAAAAATATCAAAACCCAACTGCAAAATTTAAAAATCATAACCACTCAAAACAATTAATCTGTTAAGTTTTGTTGCTTTAGTGGGTTGTTACCACCGTCAATAATTCCCTATTGTTAAGGGTTAGTTATTTATTTGAATTAGTCTTACCACGTCTTTTAGGAACTGAACGTGGGCTGTTATTTTCTTGTTTTTCAAGTGTTGCTCTGTAAGGCTATAAGATAGCCAAGTTTGCTCTTCAATAATAAAAGAAGATTTCTCCCAAACTTCTTTATCTTTTCATAAATTCTCTGGTTCCTAACATTAGGTATTAGAGCCACATCACGTGGCCTGGTTAAAATTGAAAGCAACAGTCTTCTATATGTGTAGTGATTGAAGTACGATGACAAAAAATTCTTTTGTGCAGCCAACAATTCCGAAATTTGATGGGCATTATGATCATTGGGCAATGCTCATGGAAAACTTCTTGTGTTTGAAGGAGTACTGGGGCTTGGTGGAGAATGGAATTCCTGCAGCAGCTGGAAATCTCACAGATGCTCAAAAGAAGGACATTGAAGATCAGAATTTGAGAGATTTGAAAGCAAAAAACTATCTATTTCAAGCAATAGATCGTTCAGTATAGGAGACAATTCTTAACAAGGATTCATCAAAGAACATATGGGATTCTTTGAAGCAGAAGTATCAAGGTACAACACGAGTAAAGCGTGCTCACTTGCAAGCTCTCCGGAAGGAGTTTGAAATTCTTCACATGAAGGCAGAAGAATCTGTGAACGAGTATTTTGCTCGAACCCTTACCATAGTCAACAAGATGAAAGCAAATGATGAAAACAAGGGAGATGTTGCTGTAGTTGAAAAGATTTTGAGATCCATGACTCCAAAATTTGCTTATATTGTACGTTTCATTGAGGAGTCTAAGGATATAGACACCTTGACTATTGATGAGTTGAAAAGCAGTCTGCTTGTGCATGAACAACGCATGAGTTCTCATAAGGAAGAAGAACACGCTTTGAAAATTACTCATGGAGATCAATCTGGAGGAAGGGGTCGAGGCCGTGGAAGTTTTAGAGGAAGAGGAAGGGGACGAGGCAGACAAAGCTTCGACAAGGCCACAATGGAGTGCTATTACTGCCATAAGCTTGGACATTTTCAGTAGGAATGTCCAAGCAAGGAAAAGGAAGCCAACTATGCTCATACTCAAGAAGAGATGTTACTCATGTCTTATGTTGATCTGAATAAGGCCAATGGAGAAGATATGTGGTTCCTCGACTCAGGATGTAGCAATAATATGTGTGGAAAAAAGGAATACTTTTCGGATTTTGATGGAAGTTTCAGAGATTCTGTGAAGCTGGGCAACAACTCAAGTATGGTTGTAATGGAAAAGGGTAATGTACGACTACAAGTTAATGGAAGAATACAGATTATCACAGGAGTATTTTATGTGCCAAAGCTAAAGACCAATTTACTAAGTATTGGGCAATTGCAAGAAAGGGGGTTTACTATTCTGTTTCAAGGTAAAAAGTGTAAAGTTTTTCATCCTGAGAAAGGCTTAATACTGGAGACGAAGATGGTTTCGAATCGAATGTTCATACTACATGCTATATCTCGGCCTATAGCATCTACTTGTTTCAACACAATCACGGAAGATATAGTGCAACTTCGGCATTGTAGATATGGACACTTGAGCTTTAAGGCTTAAAAACTCTTCAGCAAAACAAGATGTCGAATGGTTTACCACATTTTAAGTCTCCCTCAAGGCTATGTAAGGCTTGTTTGGTAGGGAAGCAACAAAGATTCTCATTTCCAAGGAAAAGCACTTGGAGGGCTTCAAAAATTCTGCAATTAGTGCATGCTGATATTTGTGGACTAATCAAGCCCATCTCAAATGGCAAGAAGAGGTATTTGCTTACTTTCACTGATGATTTTAATAGAGAGACGTGGGTTTACTTTTTAATAGAGAAATCAGAAGCCTTAGCTGTTTTTAAGGGTTTTAAGATACATGTTGAGAAGGAGACAAACTTGTTCATTAGAGTGTAACGTACTGATCGAGGAGGAGAGTTTACATCACAAGAGTTCATCAATTTTTGTGATGTAAATGGAATACGAAGACAATTGACAGCTGCCTACACACCGCAACAAAATGGTGTTGCAGAACGGAAGAATAGAACTATTATGAATATGGTTCGTAGTATGATTTCCAAAAAGCATCTTCCAAAATCTTTCTAGCCTGAAGCAGTCAATTGGACGTGCATGTCTTAAATCGAAGTCCAACAGTGGCAGTGAAAAACAAGACTCCAGAAGAAGCTTGGAGCGGAGTTAAGCCTTCAGTTGAGTATTTTAGAGTTTTTGGATGTATCTTCCATGTTCATGTGCCTGACAGTAAAAGAACTAAACTGGATGATAAGAGCTTGATTTGTGTTTTGTTGGGAGTTAGTGAGGAGTTCAAGGCTTACAGGCTCTATGATCCAGTGTCACAAGGAATCATAACAAGTAGGGATGCTGTATTCGAAGCAGACAAGAATTGGGATTGAGATAAGAAATATGAAGAATCCATTGTGTGCGACTTAGAATGGGGTGATCTTGAGGAGGACAAAACTATGTTTAATGACAATGAAGAGGGAAATGAAGTTGATCCTAATAAAGAGGGGAACGAATCTGAATCTGATCCTGAAGCTCAAGTAGACGCAGTCGAAGAGAATTTTTCTTCAGATTCCTTGGTCGAAGAAAGTTCTCCTAGCTCGAAACTTTCTCCTAGCTCGAATGAAGGAAGGAATAGGAGACCACCAATCTAGATGAGAGACTATGAAACAGGAGAAGGCATTTCTGAAGAAGATAATGAAGCTCATTTGACCATGTTTGCAACTACTGATCCTACTCACTTTGAAGATGCTGTAAAGAGTGAGAAATGGAGGAGAGCCATGGATTTAGAAATGGAAGCTATAAAAAACAATGGTACGTGAGAATTGACGGAGTTACCTAAGGGAGCAAAGAAGGTTGGAGTGAAATGAATTTAGAAGACCAAGTTTAATGAAAATGGAGAAGTGGACAAATACAAGGTTAGGCTTGTAGCGAAGGGGTATACTCAGCAACATGGGGTAGATTATACTGAAGTATTTGCACCTGTGGCACGTATGGAGACAATTCAATTGGTGGTAGCACTTACAGCTCAAAGAGGATGGACTATCTACTAGTTAGACGTCTGCATTTTTACATGGTGAGTTGAATGAAGTGGTTTTTGTGGAGCAGCCATGTGGTTATGTGCAAAAGGAAAATGAAATGAAGGTTTACAAGTTAAAAAAGGCACTTTATGGGCTTAAGCAAACACCACGTGCTTGGTACAGCCGTATAGAGGCCTATTTCATGAAAGAAGGCTTTGAAAAATGTGACTACGAGCATACTCTGTTCATCAAGACAAATAAAGAAGGCAAAGTATTCATTGTAAGTCTCTATGTTAATGATCTCATTTTTACTGGAAATGATGAATTGATGTTTACATAGTTTAAAAATTCTATGAAACATGAGTTTGACATGACAGATCTTGGTAAGATGAGGTATTTTCTTGGTCTTGAAGTCTTGCAAAGATTTGATGGTATTTTTATCAATCAAAAGAAGTATGCTTTGGAGGTGCTGCAACGGTTTGGAATGGACAAAAGTAATTATGTTCATAATCCTATTGTTCCTAGCTTTAAGCTCGTGAACGATGAAGGTGGATTTAAGGTGGACAAAACTTACTATTAACAGATCGTGGGTAGTCTCTCATGTATCTGACAGCTATTCGACCTGACATGATGTTTGTAGTAAGTCTTATTAGTAGATATATGGAGAATCCTACTGAGCTTCATCTACAGGCTGCAAAAAAGGTGTTGAGATATTTGAAAGGAACAACTGGGTTTGGAATTTTCTATAAGAAGGGAGGAGATGATGGAATTTTCTTTGAGAGGGGAGGAGGAGATGATGAACTTATTGCGTACACTGATAGTGATTATGCTGGAGATTTGGAGGACAGAAAGAGTACTTCAAGCTATGTGTTTTTATTAAGTTCAGGAGCAATATCGTAGTCATCAAGAAAACAACCAGTAATAAGTCTATCTACCACAGAGGCAGAGTTTATTGTTGCAGCTTCATGTGTATGCCAAGCAGTATGGTTGAAAAGGGTGTTGGGAAAATTGAGTCTAAATCAAGGTAAGACAATTATTCGCTGTGATAGTAGTTCTGGAATCAAACTTTCAAAGAACCCAGTAATGTATGGTCGTAGTAAGCACATAGATGTACGTTTCCATTTCCTTCAAGAGATCACAAAAGCTGGTACAATGGAACTGGTGCATTGCGGGACACAAGAACAGTTGATGTGATGACTAAACCACTCAAGCTGGATAGTTTCTTGAAGTTGCGAAGTCTATTGGGAGTTTGTTCTGAGATGGATATAAACTGAGTGCTTGTAGCATTCAGTTTAAGGGAGGAATTGTTAAGTTTTGCTGCTTTAGTGGGTTGTTACCACTGTCAATAATTTCCTATTGTTAAGGGTTAGTTATTTATTTGAATTAGTCTTACCACGTCTTTCAGGAACTGAACGTGGGTTTTCAAGTGTTGCTCTATAAGGCTATAAGATAGCCAAGTTTGCTCTTCAATAATAACAGAGATTTCTCCCAAACTTCTTTTTATCTTTTCATAAATTCTCTGGTTCCTAACATAACCCTCATGAGGCCGAGATTTAAAATCCAAAAACCGACAGTTATCCAGAAACAGCAAGTGTCATGAGGTGGCGATTCTAGATTTTGTAAAGTTTGTGAATCAGGTCGATTATAATTGGATTTAATAAGTAGATTTACGGCAAAAAATCAACTAATTTACAAAAGAAATGGGTAGATTTATCTCCTAAATCCAGGTAAATTCGTCCACCCCACAAAAATAATTGACAAAAAATTCTTCAAAAAAAAATTACCTGACCAGGAGTAAAAGACTCAGCATAGCTGCCTTCAGTCTTAGCCATACGAGGTCTCATATAAGGATCACAAGACAAATACAGATTCTTCACCAAAACCCCCTTTGAACCATCTGGTACCTTGAGACTACTTAAAGTTCCAATTTCTGCAGAAAAATCCGTCTCTTTTGGGAAACCCTTTACATAATCTTTGAAAAGTATCTGTTTGTTCTTGATTTCCCCCATTTTTCTTTTCTCTCTGAAATCGAATCAGCAGAATTATATAGTAGTAGAACTTGTGAGAAATGGATCGATAGTTAAGTCTTTGGGGTATATTTATATAGCCAAAATGGGCGATATGTAAAGGGTGTTTGAGACTTTTGTAGTGGGAAAGTGCTGTATGGATAATCTTTTTGGTGGGACATGCGACTATGTGGTGTGAACTTGTGTGGAGAAATGGAAAAGGAAACGCATATTTGTTACCACATAGGCGCATTACTAGAAGATTCCGCCGGCCAAAGAATATTTTAAGGTTTGGGCACAATTTTTTTCTTTAAACATTTAACATGTGATAAAATGTTTAATTTTCCTCAACCATAAACATTTTCCTCCACCGTTATTATTTGGATAAATATTTCGTAAACTCATTTATGTATATTTTTTTAATACTCCCCCCAAAAAACTATAATTATAAAAAATTAATTGTTATATAACCCCCTTTATCGGGTTTAGAATCGGACAATAAATTTCGCAAGGCCAGGCGAACCCAATGCACAGACACAAGAAAGAAATTTAATTTTAACATGTTATTAGAATGACATTTGTACTAAAATTTTGTAGGATTAATAGGGAAATTAAACATTCTTCTCCCCCTATAAAAATGTTGATTTTCGTCCCTGTTGCTTGTTGGCTCAACTACGCTGGACGTCGTTCCACTGGAATTATCACAATATGCCACAGTTCGGCAGCTGGTTGATATTTGTAGGTGTGCTTTACGTCGTCTAATCTTATTCTACTGCATGAATTTTTCTAACTACAAATAAATTCACAGTAACTTTTGTTGCGGATGTTCCGAAATATCTTAATATGTTAGGACTTTGATTTTTACCTTGAAAATTATCAATGAGAAAAAAGTAAATCAACATTAGTGAAACCAAAAGTAAAATTTGAAAATATCACCAGCATTCAAGGGAATGATGGCACTATGAGGAACATAGCCTAATTACACCAAGCTCCTTCATCAACTTCCGATAAGGGTTTTGGCTCTTATCAGCCTAAACAATATTACTATTATTGTAATCAACTATTTAGGAACAAAATTGTGATTAGAAAAGTATATTAGGTACCAATATGGCAATATGGTGTATAAGTACTCTCTTTCTCTCTCTCACACACACAATGTATATATGTGTACACAGAGAAAAAAAAATACCAGACTTGAGGTCTAAACTCAATTCAAAGATCTTGGCTCTGATGTTTACTCAGAATACCAGTCCATGTTTAATCCAACAGCTTCAACCATGACTTTATCGTTTGTCCCTATGACCTGAACCTCAATTCGATCTCCAGCCTTAATTGTGCGTGATTCTGCTGTGTAGCTCACCCATGAATTTATTTCCAGGGTCTCTGGCAAGAATCCATTATGTGCATGTCCACATGGTATTATTTGTTTCAATCTTTATCACTACCAAAATAGGATATTCAATAGCAGAGCTGCCGTAGTTTGTATAAACAACCCAAATTAAGGGTCATCTTTAGTATAGTTTTTCTTGTATCCAACGGCACATCAAACGAGTATGAAGACCCCTTGCTTTGATGACTGAACCAATCTGGAATTTCCTTGATTGGAAGGACGATGCTTAACGGGATACTGCGTTCACAGAGTTCCTGTTACATGAGAATTATAAACTATGAGAGATTTTGAGAAATATATTATATATATGAAATCTGATTTTATAATATAGTAAAAGGCTACCTCGCACTACAATTACTAGATCAAAACTATACATTTTATGATAGTTTTGCACCGCTAATTATACCTTAATGCTGCGTTTGAATTGAATGATGGAATGGAGATCGGAATTAATGTTTGATTGGCGTTGATGGTGTGATAGGATGACATAATTGTCACATTCATTCCATTGAATTGGATTCCATTTCGCCACCTCCCCAACGGAATGAAAATTAAGGGAGTGAAATGAATTTCTATTCATTCAGAATGGTTTACCCGCTGAAATGAGTAACGTTTTTTCATTCCATTCCATTTCGACCTTGATTTCTTCAATTCAAACGCAATATAAAAAGTGCAATTGAGCATTAATAATTATACTTTGAGGGAGAGATTCATAAATTAGTCAATCTCATGGACAAAAACACATTAGACACAAACACAAGGAAGAGTTTTGCGTTTTAGTCACACACACACACACACACACACACACACACACATATATATATAGAGAGAGAGAGATCAGAGAACAACCTGGAAGAATCTCTCATCAAAATTAGTTACCATACTAGTGCAGCCTGCCATGTCAATTGCTTCCAAGTAAAAGAGATACTTCAAGCCCTGAACCTCAGGAAACATGCTGCAATTTGTAAGAACCAACTTTTCCAACTTGCGCAAGATAGGTTTGGTAAATATATGATTGATGAACAATCTCTTGCATTTAGCTTCCGTAGATTAGAAGGAAGTTCTGGTAGTGATTGAAGAAATTTGCAGCCAGAAAATAATAGCTCTCTCAGCTTGTCTAGTTGAATAAAGCTATGAGGTAGGAGACAAAAATTGTTTCCGCCTAGATTCAACTCTTTCACTGAGGACAATCTCCCAAGTTCATCATGAAGATCTATGTCAGAAAGATTACAATCTTGCAGATCCAATCTTCTCAAGGAACACAAATTTGGTGGAAGAAATCTTGGGTATTTTATTTGTGATGACAAAGAGAATCTTGAAAGCCAAGTGTTTACTTTCCTGTCTCTCTTACACCCCTTTAGAGAGAGTACTTTTAGGTGCAGTAAAAATCCTATGGAATCAGGTAACCTTTTAAGTGATGTTCCATCCGCCAAAAGCTCATTTAAACAGTCAATAGCTCCCAAATTCTCAGGTAAGCTATCCAGATTTGTGCAGCCACATAGATTTAAACATGAAGTGAGCTCAAATTGCAAATGTTTTCCGAGAGATTTTTAAGGCTATTGCTATCTCTCATATTCAAGTAAACTAGCTTACTCAGAAGTCCAATTGACGGGTGAATCTCAAACAAACTTGTATAACCTTCAAGCAATAATGTTTCCAGCAATGGTAAGCCGGTTGAATCAGGAATTTTTGTGAGGCTCGTAGAGTCCCTTAGATTTAGGATCTTCAAGTTTGGTAGAGTCTGTTTGATACATAAACAAATATTTACCACAAATGTATGCAAGAAAAAAAATAAAGTTATAATGTACCGTCATACCATGAAACCTTTGGTTGCATTTTGGATGTTGCTCCTTGAAATTAATGTCAAGAATAACGAGCTTTTCTGGATGAAAGTTGGGCGGTAAATACTGCAGAAAGCAGTAATGCCAACAGAGCCATCTTAGCTCCTCAAATAGATTATCAAAACTTCCTGTGAGAGCTAAATTGTTAATCTTAAGCAATTTCAATTTGTGCATCCGCTCAAACGTTTTGGTACTCATGTTTACTTCATTAATTGAGTAGAGGTCCAGGATGGCACTTTCAATTGCTTCTGTTCCCTAATAAAAAAGTTAGAGCTTTAATAAGAAACTAAAAATTTGAGAGAGGGAGAAAGAGGTGTCGTAAGCCTTATATATGGATCCATTTGTGGTACTGAAGTTGTCACGCTTTGTAAGTTCTATAGTTTTCTGCTGCATTGGTTGTAGCAAAATTTCTATTTTTAATTCTAGCACCTTGTTTGTGGCCACCACAAATACAACATTCAATAAAAAGCTATAAAACTTACTAATGATAAGTGGTATGACAACTTCACCCTAACCGGATCCTTTCCATACCATAAAAGTTTAAATAAACGTAAGTGTGTTTTCCGGATAATCCTTTACAAAACACTAACTATTAAGTATTTGCTTCTTACCTTGTGTTTTTTAAGTACATCATATACCTCCTCATAAAGCCACAATCGACTACACTTTCCAGGCTCATCTGGAAATGGTTCACGTATAATATCTCTCCCCATATCGCGAATAAGATCATGCATCGTTAGTCGATTTGTCTCATCATCTTGAAGAAGCATAGTTTGTAGAAAACACAATAATTGCAATCCTTGATTCTTGGATAGCTGTTACCAACGAAGACGAAATATCATCCCCTCTTCTCAGTTCAGGGTCATCCATGAAGGTTCGGATTCCGACTCGTGTCAAAGCGTGGTAAAGATGAGCTGTGAAAGTATTGCGCGTATCTTCACCTCTGAAACTTAAGAATACGTCGTACTTCAGACGTGGATTTGACGAAGAAGAAGAAGTGTCAGAAGACCCAGATTGCTTTATTACTGAAGTCATGGAAGTAGTAGTTGATTTAGATGAGACCGAAGAACAGTAGATGGCTAGTGAGTTTCTAAAGAGAGAGAGATAGAGATGGAGATGGAGATGTGATTTGGGGTTGGGGATCAAACAATATTTGAAGATCGATCTGTGATAATCAGCTTTTATATATGAGCATAATGTAACTCAAACAGAGCATAAGCCGGATTTTGGTACAATGTCTGCATTTCTCGCAGTACAGATAATATAATATACAAAAAGATCAGAGGCTAGGGGATTTACTTGAGTGGATTAGAAGCTCGAAGAAGAGCCCACATGGTGATCGAAGAAACCCTAGGAAGTGCAAAAGAAACCCAACCAGTGTCTTAAACCCTAGACAAAAAACCCTCTTTCTATATATACAAAACATTATAATTACAACATGTACAAAACATTATTCCTAGATATAATAATATCACTTGATCATATATATATATATTCCACAATTTTAAATGCAGTCTACCCAAACTGCCCTCGACACAAAACACCATATTACATAGAAAATAACACCAAAATACATATACATACATGCATTATTATGAATAAGAAACATACTACATGCAACACATGCAGTATTAATATATATATATATATATATATATATATATATATATATATATATATATAGATAAATATAACAACAAAACAAAAGAAGCTCTTTCTTAATTTCACCGCCCTTAGGTCTGAACTGCCTCTCCTTGACCTTGACTTCCGACTGTCTGGCGAACCAACGACGTCGTCAAGACAGTGAATATTGATGGAACGGCGGCCATTATCACTGCTGCTATATATCTTTCAATAATATATATATTCCATCGCGCGCAGTCATGAAATTAGTACCTAGCTCTAAATTAATATATACAATAATATTTTGCATTTGCTTGTTACATGATACCTCATTTTCTACATGAATTAATTCCACGCTCTTTGGAAACCATCTTATCCTTAAGATCATGTGAAGTAAGAGAATCCTTGCATTAATTCTTCAACCATAGTTAGCAATTAAAACTATTCCCCCTGGATCAAAAATACATGCATGTTAAAAAACTTAAACAACATCATTTCCTGATCACCTCTAGTAGCTAGCATTTATGCAATGCAATGCTTCTTTTTTTTTTTGGTTCCATTCAATGTCAAATAACATGAACCATCATGTTTAACAATGGCCTGTACGTACCAATTTGAGTAGCCTTCGAGCTAGTCTTAATTTGTGATATTAGCTAGATCTCAACCAGCCTCTTGGCATTTTAAAGCACCTGCATGCATCACTTATGAACCTACTGAAAATCAAAAACTTGAGAGGTTCCTTGTTCAGTCTAATTGTGATGAAATCATGATAACAGATCGCTGGTACCACCACCCAGGCCAAGTATGCATGTCTGTCGTGAGATAAAATTTTTGATTCTAACAATTTTTGCAGTTCACAAAATTGTTCAATGAGATCTATATATATTAAAAACAGGTGATGGCGGCACATACATATATAATAAGTTGCGGCAGATCATAACCTTTCGAAACTTAATTTGTTGCCAACATAGAAGTCAGCACAAAACTGTTTCAACATCAGGCACCATAAAACAATATTAATCCATCATGTCACTAGATAATTAATTGCCAAATACCATCAGCGAGAAAAACACGATTTGAACCCAATAAAACTAGCTAGCTGCATTCCAAATGACAAAGTCAGGAAGGACACATCTATATAATTTGATTCCTGTAGCATATAGAAGCCCAGGTTCAGCACCTTAATTGATAAAAATGCGAGTCATTATAATAACAGTACTTACGCAGCTGCAATTCTATATTGGGAATTAAGTGTTGCGCTCTAGCTCCACCAACACATAGATCTTTCAATAATACTATTTTTTATTGTACCAACTAAATTTAAAATGAATATATTTTAAGTTTGTTATTGAAAATATCTCAAATTTGATTTAAAAATAAATAAGAAAAAATTATGTCACCAATGACTTTAAATTGGATAGCTCAATGGTTAAATTAGACATGCACAAAAGGCTCGCGGCTTAACTTTGATCCGCCTTAAGTTCGACTTTGTCAAGGCCTGATCAGACCTGACTTGGTCTGAAGATTTTGAAAAGACCATGATTTTTAAGCTAATATCCAGCCTTGCCCGACCTGCAAAATAAGTTGGTCTGCCCTAGCCTAAGGCCTAGCCTACAACAACACAACCCACCACTGCCACGCTTAAATGACCCAAGGCGCGACTCTATACAATAATTAGAAAGTAATTACAAAATTAGTGCATTAACAAAATAATTACAAAAAAAGTACAATACAATAATCAAACATATTAAACTCTAGATCTCTCATCTGTCCATTCTCTTCATCTCCCTCACTGCCTCCTCTCTCCTCCCCTTCATCCTCCTCCCCCGCCGCGGAGCTCCTGAAGAAATTGGGTTACACCGCCCTCGTCCTTGCCGCGCCGCCACTACCTACTACTCTTTCCTTTTCCCAGAAAAAGATAACTGTTGATTTTCCTACACAATTTCAAGCAGATTCCAAGGAAATAGATGGGAAAACCAAGAAGTTAATTAAATAATCACATAAGATTTAATTTAAAAATAAATAAGAAAAAATTATGTCACCAATGAAATGACTTTAAATTGGATAGCTCAATGGTTAAATTAGACATGCACAAAAGGCTCGCGGCTTAACTTTGATCCGCCTTAAGTCCGACTTTGTCAAGGCCTGATCAGACTTGACTTGGTCTGAAGATTTTGAAAAGACCATGATTTTTAAGCTAATATCCAGCCTTGCCCGACCTGCAAAATAAGTTGGTCTGCCCTAGCCTAAGGCCTAGTGTGAGACCCCAGATTTTATGAATAAAGATTTAATTTTCTCGAAATAATTTTTTTAATATTATGATGTGGATTCGATATAATGTTATAGTTGTGGGTAGTATTTATAAATTTTGAAAAGTATGCAAGCGGTTATATAATATTCGATTGGTTGGGGAATATTCTTTTTGTCGGGGAATATCCGTACGACGGTACAATCATTGGTGGACCCCGCAACGGAATTATTGTCGGATTGAGAAAACGACAAAAATACTTTATGAAAATAACGGCGGAAGTTTTACCGTTAACTGTTGAAACACCCGGTGTTAAAAGTACAGTAATACGCGTGGTTGCATAGTAGTACACGGTATTGATTATTGATGCTTATGTGAGAAGTCACTCAGTATTGTTCAATCAGGTATTCGGGACACTTTTTGTGTTGGAGTACTATTCACGAGTTACTATTTACGGGTTACTATTCACCTAAATTACTATTCACCCGAATATTATTCACTCGGATATTTGGGGTATTTTTCGTGTCCGAGTTACTATTCACGAGTTACTATCCACGTGTTATTATTCACCCGATTACTATTCACTCTAGTATTGTTCACTCGGATATTTGGGACACTTTTTGTGTCGGGATACTATTCACAGGATACTATTCCCGAAGTACTATTTACGGGATACTATTCACCCGAAAAATATATTTTTTTTCGGTCCAAATCATTTTGAGTACAATATTATTCCATGAAGAGATGTGCTAATTTTTCAGACCGTTGGTTGAAATTATAATAAAGGTGATAAGTTTTGTTTTATTAGTATTATTAATGTAATAAAACAGAAAATCTTTTTATATAAAACAGAATACTTTTATAAAGTTATTCTATAAATAGAATATATCATATTTTATTATACATAGTGTTTGCATAGTATTTGCATAGTAAAATTTTTTATAAAGTTATTCGTTTTATTAGATTATAAATAGAATATATTATATTTTATTTAAAAGATTTTGCTTTAAATATGGACCGTCAGATTAAGGTAAATCAATTTGGACCGTTCATGAGTTAGTTACTATGCAGTCTATTTTTCTATAAATATAAGCTCATTCCTTCATTATTTCTTACGAATTCACTGAAACTCTAGAGAGATAAACTATAAAGAGAAAGAAGAAAAGTATTCTGCTACTTCACTACTCATATATCCAGTAATCTTCTTCTTAAGGTAGGGAATATTATTTGTTGTACTCGTAAGGGGTATTATTTCTTTTGTATTCATGAATAGAGCTTTTATTATTCCATTCTTTATTATTATGTTGGAATAACCTGTCTATGCGAAGTATCGCATACATGATAAAATTCTTCTATTATTCCATTCTTTATTATTATGTTGGAATAACCTGTTTATGCGAAGTACCGCATACATGGTGAAATTCTTCTATTATTCCGTTCTTTATTATTCTGTCAGAATATTCTGTCGGTGCGTATTACGCCTGACCTGGTTCCATTATTTATTATTCCGTTCTTTATTATTCCGTTCTTTATTATTCTGTCGGAATATCCTGTCTGTGCGTTTACGCTGGACCTGGTTCCATTCTTTATTATTCTGTTGGAATATCCTGTCTGTGCATTTTACGCCGGACCTGGTTCCGTTGTTTATTATTCTGTTGGAATAACCTGCCTGTGCGATCTATCGCATGCATAGTGATTTCTTTTGTTATTCCATTCTTTATTATACTCAGTTGGTTAAAACTTTGACTTCTATACTCCATGAAATTAGTGGAATATCCTTGATATTTGCGCTTCATCTAGTATCTTTTCATGGAAATATTCTTCTGAGCATTCTTGAATTTTACTCTACAAAGAAGTATCATGTTGACAATGTGGACATTATCAGTTCCTAGATAAATTAATTCTTGAACTTGTTTTATTGAATTCTTATATCATTGTCATCATCCTCATGTTTATATTATGTTGAAAGTCATCTGTGGCCTGTAGTGCATAGATGGACTTGGTATGATTATGACCAGGGATTATTCGGTATAATCATAACCGTAATGTTACAAATGATGTGGAAAAAGTTCTCATTGGTCGTAGTGCATTGATGGACAGTTTTTGGTATGATTATGGCTATGGATTCTCTTTGGTCGTAGTGCAAAGATGAATTATTTTATGGCATGATCAGGACCGTTGATGAAAACATGATTATCTTTAGCCGTAGTGCATGGATAATTCGTGGTCGTGATACTAAAGAATATCCTTGGCCGTAGTGCAGGGGTGATTCGATGATGTGGATTATTTATTAAGCTGAGTTCCAGCGATAAAAGTGTTGAAAAACCTTTTAAACCATAGAAGATAGTAGATTTTATTCTCTACTTGACTCTTCTAATGGATTGCTTGTTCCGCTGCAGTTAAACTTGATGTTTGTTATATTTTATCAGTTTAACACTGTTGAAGGCTAATGATAATTTATTCTGCATTATCTTAGTCATAATATTTCTTACTGGACTAGTTGAGCTCACCCTTTCTTTCACTGTTCTCTTCAGGAAATGAGAATATAGCTGGGACAAGTCGGGGAACGGAGTGATGGACCAGATGATAATATTAGTGGTCCTCACTATTTTGTTAAATAGTGTGACAATAATTGTAATGAGGACTTCTTTTGAGTTTGTATACTCTCTAGTAGACAATATTTGTATTCAAACTCACAGTTTATGTTTTGTCGTATTGTACACGACAATTGTATTATTAAGTTGTATTTGAATTCTGTTCCATGTATCTGGCGACTCAGAATAGGTGATGTATACCTAATTTTGGGGGCGTCACAGTTGGTATCAAAGCTTAGGGATATGATCCCTGGCTAAGATGTGAGACAAGAACTAGGAGGGGAGAGACGGAGAATTCCTTCGCTAGTATGACCTACCTAAGTTTATTTGGTATTTAATTGGTCGGTCAGAGTATAGGGATAATATGTGATATGTTAATTAACTCTTGTTTTGTGACAGTGTTTGAAAATGACATATGAAAATGCTGAGATAAGCAATGAATCACATGAGACCGTTGAGTCAGCTCAACCAAAAGGTAACGAGCAACAACACGATAATAATCGTACCGGTGGCAACGGTCATCGGAACAATGATAACCATCGTGGGGGAAATTATCATGCCAAGAATGGTAACCACTTCGGTGGTAATCATGGCCAAGATAATAAAAGTGGAAATTTCAAGAAGAGAAGGTCATTTAGCTCGATTTTGTCGTACACCAAATTCAAGTCCAGCTGGGACGGTGGCACCAAAGGCGGATACGGACAAAACAAAGTCGGTGATTTAAGGAAGAGCGTTTTTCGTGACTTCTCAAAAAGCGAGTAACCCGAACGAAGTTAGCATGAGTTAGTTAATTATAAATTCTTGCGAAGTCTATACCTTATTAGATACCGGTTCTACCCATTCTTTTATCTCTCTTGCTTGCGCTCAACGTTTAAATTGGACTTCGGAGAAGTTAGACTTTAACTTATTGGTTGAAACTTCGTTAGTAGAGACCTTCGTTACCTCCACTATTTATAAATCTTGTTGATTTAAATCGACACTTTCACGTTACCTGTCAATCTTATCTCTTTGAAAATACTTGCCTTTGATGTAATTTTTAGAAATCGATTGGTTAACTACTCATCATGCTGTTCGTAAGGTTGTTAGCTTTCATATTCCTAACCAACCTGTTATGCGAATTCAAGCAACCAAACCACTAAAGTCAATTATTGTCATATCAAGCCATAAGTAAAGAGCCCCAGTCCTTTCGTTGTTGACTTTCTTATGTGGAATGCACCGAAGCCAGACTTTCTGTAGGCGATGTCGTGAATGACGATGGCAAGTTGATAGGTATCAATGTGACGTACTATCCAAGTCTTGGATGAGGGTCACAGTTTTGAATGATATTTCTATTGTTAATAAATTTCCTGACGTATTCTTGAAGACTTCTTAGTCTACCCCTAGAGCGTGAAATCGAATTTTGTATTGACCCCAGTACAAAACCCATTTCTTAAACCCTTAAACATTTATTCAACTAAAGCGAACGTAACATGCGCCAAAGGCGTTGGCTCGAGCTGTTAAAGATTATGATCGTACCATACCATCGTGGAAAAGTGAATGGGGTAGCTAACGCGTTGAGTAGAAGATTGTATGCGGTTACAAGTGCGAATATACGAACCCACGTGAAAATAACGAATATACGATTAGAATCGACTTTAATCGATAAAGTTAAAGCCGTTCAAGCTACATACTCAGAGCTGATGAATGTGAAGAAGAAGGTTCAAGATGGCGTTATTCTAGAAGCAAGAATCGACGAAGAGAGGAAATCTCAACCCTCGATTTAATTGACCCATTTTAAATCCTCGATCAAGTAGGAACTGTGGCTTATAGACTCGTTTTACCGCCAAGTATGTCGCGTGTTCATAACATTTTTAACGTATCGATGTTACGTAAATATGTCGACGACCCGAACCACATTATTAATTTAGAACCGGACGAGATAGCAGAAGATTTAACGTATGAGGAGATACGTGTTAACATCTTGGATAAGAAGGATCGTATTCAACTGTGACGCCCCCAAAATAGGTATACATCACCCATCTTGAGTCGCCAAATACATGGTACAAATACAAAAAAAAAACTTAATTATACAACTGTCGTGTAAAATACGACAAAACATAACTGAGATTTTAAACAGGGATATTGCCTTCTAGACAATATCCATTCTCAAATAGAGTCCTCGTTACATTTATTAGCACACTATTTTACAGAATAGTGAGGACTACTAAGACACCATCTCGGACCATCACTCCGTTCCCCGACTAGTCTCAGCTACGTTCTCATTTCCTGAAGAGAACAGTGAAAGAAAGGGTGAGCTCAACTAGCCCAGCAAGAAATATTATGACTAAGATAATGCAGAATAAATTATCATTAGCCTTCAACAATGTTAAACTGATAAAATACAATAGACATCAAGTTTAACTGCAGCGGATCAAGCAATCCATTAAAAGAGTCAAGTAGAGAATAAAATCTACTATCTTTTATGATTTAAAAAGTTTTTCATCACTTTTATCGCTGAGACTCAGCTTAATAAGTAATCCACATTATCCCTGCACTACGGCCAAGGATATTCATTAGGGTCACGACCACAAATTTCATGCACTACGGGCCAAGGATATTTGTGTATTCATCAATAGTTATGATCATGCCAACAACTGTCCATCAATGCACTACGGGCCAATGAGGACTTTTATCACATCATTTGTAACATTACGGTCATGATTATACCGAATAATCCCTGGTCATAATCATACCAAGTCCATCTATGCGCTACAAGCCACAGATGACTTTCAAAAATATAAACATGAGGATGATGACAATGATATAAGAATTCAATAAAACAAGTTCAAGAATTAATTTATCCAAGAATTAACAACGTCCAAATTGTCAATATGATACTGCTTTGTGGAGTAAAATTCAAGAATTCTTAGAAGAATATTTACATGAAAAGATACTAGATGAAGCCCAAATATCAAAGATATTCCACTAATTTCATGGAGTATAGAAGTCAAAGTTTTAACCAACTGAGTATAATAAAGAATGGAATAACAAAAGAGATCACCATGCATGCGATAGACCGCACAGACAGGTTATTCCAACAGAATAATAAATAATGGAACCAGGTCCGGCGTAAAACGCACAGACAGGATATTCCAACAGAATAATAATAAAGACGGAACCAGGTCCGGTGTAAAATACACAGACAGGATGTTCCAACAGAATAATAATAAAACGGAACCAGGTCCGGTGTAAAACACACAGACAGGATGTTCCAACAGAATAATAATAAAGACGGAACCAGGTCCGGTGTAAAACACACAGACAGGATGTTCCAACAGAATAATAATAAAGACGGTACCAGGTCCGGTGTAAAACACACAGACAGGATGTTCCAACAGAATAATAGAAGAATGTCACCAAGTATAGGGTAGACCGCGTATACCGGTTATTCCAACAGAATAATAAACAATGGAAACAACAGTTCTCTTCATGAATAAGAAAGAATAACACCCCTTACCGTAAAAGAAACTGGATATAGGAAAAAAAAGGTAGCAGACTTCTCTTTTTCTTTCTCTCTAAAATTTTCTCTCTCTAGAGTTCAGTGAATTCGTAAGAAAATAATGAAGGAATGAGCTTCTATTTATAGAAAAATAGAATGCATAGTAACTAATCCATGAACGGTCCAGATCGATTTACTTTAATCGGACAGTCCATATTTAAAGCAAAATCTTTTAAATAAAATATAATATATTTTATTTATAATCTAATAAAACGAAAAACTTTATAAAAAGATTTTACTATGCAAAATACTATGCAACACTATGCAGGCACTATGCAACACTATGCATAATAAAATATAATATATTCTAATTATTGTCTAATAAAACGAATAACTTTATAAAAGTATTCTGTTTTATATAAAAAGATTTTACTATTAGCCTAATAAAACGAATAACTTTATAAAAGTATTTTGTTTTATATAAAAAGTTTTTCTGTTTTATTACGTTAATAATACGAATAAAACAAAACTTCATCATCATATAAAATATCGACAATAATTGAATCAAACTGAGTGACTTCTCACATAAGCATCAATAATCAATACCGTGTGCTACTATGCAACCACACGTATTACTGTACTTTTACTACCGAGTAGTTCAACAATATCAATGGTAAAATTTTCGCCGTTATTTTCATAAAATATTTTTATCGTTTTCTAACTACGACAGTTCTTCTGTTGTGGGTACACCAATGATTGTGTCGTCATACAATATTCCCCGACAAAAAGAATATTTCTCGACCAATCGAATATTATATAACAACTTGCATACTTTGAAAAAATTTCAAATACTACCCCCAACTATAACATTATCTCAAATCCACACCTTAATATTCAAAAAAATATTTCGAGAAATTTAAATCTTTATTTATAAAATCCGGGGTCTCACAATCTCCCCTTCTTATGAAATTTCGCCCTCAAAATTTACGTACGTACCTGGTATGATAAAGAGGTGAGGATACCTTGAATACCTTTATCGTTGAAAACATGAAATTCATCTTTGCAATCCGGCCAAAGATATTCATTAACAATTCATCTTTGCACTATAGGCCAAAGATATACAACTGTAAAACTAATAATGTTGAGACACAGCTTAATAGTATCACGACCACGAATTATCCATGCACTACGGGCCAAGGATATTCGTGTTTTCAATTACGGTCATGATTATACCGAATAATCCCTGTTCATAATCATACCAAGTCCATCTATGCACTACGGCCAAAGATGACTTTTACCACATCCATGAATTAATATTTCATTGCTGAGACTCAGCTCAATAATTAATCCACATCGTCGAATCATCCTTGCACTACAGGCCAAGGATATTCTTTAGTATCACGACCACGAATTATCCATGCACTACGTGCCAAAGATAATCGTGTTTTCAATTACGGTCATAATTATACCTGTGATGCCCCCAAAATAGGTATACAACACCCATTCTGAGTCGTCAAAATACATGGTACAGAAACAACTACAACTTTATTAATACAACATAAAAACTGTGAGTGTAAATACAAATATTGTCATTTAGACAATATCCACACTCAAATAAGTCCTCATTACAATTATTGGTACTATATTTTACAAAAATGGTGAGGACTACTAAAACAACTTCCTAGAACCTTCATTCTATACCCCGACTAGTACTCGCTACATTCTCGCCTCCTGAGAAGAAAAATGGAATAACAAGGAAAAGGGTGAGCTCAACTAGCCCAGTAAAGAACATTATGACTAGGATAATATAAAACAAATTATCGTTAGTCTTCAACAGGAAAAAATCTAATAGAATACAATAGACAACAAGTTTTAATTCAATATTCGCAGCGGAAACAATAATTCATAGAAGAGTTACGTAGAGAATGAAATCTACTACTATCTATGAATTTAAAAGTCTATCATCAATATTTTATCCCTGTAACATAAATCAATATATATCTGGAATCAAATATTCATCTTTGTACTACAGGCCAAAGATATTCACCAGTTGGTCATGTTCATCTAAACACATGTTCATCTTTGCACTACGGGCCAAAGATATTCATCAGAAATTATTAATCTTTGCACTACAGGCCAAAGATATTCAATTATATCATCATTTAGAACTGAGGATGATAAAAAATATTTTAAAAGAAACGAATCCAGTGAGACAAAATAGCAAATATTAAGGATTCGTATTTCAGTTTATCCATGTCCAAAAATATCTCATAAATAATCATAGTGGAGTAAAATTCAAAAATGATCAAAACATGGATACAATCAAAGCTAGTATCCATAATAGATATTTTGGACAAAAAGAAGAAAGTTTCATTTTTTGGTGAATAGTACCGTATTCGTGAATAGCGACGTATACGTAAATAGTGTCGTATACGTGAATAGTAACCCCGACACAAAAAGTTCCAAATTTGATAAAAAGTTCAGATCAATACTTCGGCATAATGATATTGAAGAAAATAATATCATTTAAGAAGAAATAACATCCCTTACCTCGAAAGAATAGTACTTCTGGCTGGACTACCGGATATAGTGCTGAAGGGAACTTGCACCGTATAACAACACTCAAAGTATACTCACAAGGATACGCTCAATGTATAGAGAGAGAAAGAGAGAGAAACTTGTGTTTCTGGTGTGATTTTCAATTCTAACCTAAGCACCCTATTTATAGGAAAATGCTTAGAACACTAAAGCAGAAAATTGAATATAATAATAATATATATATATATATATAAAATTTTCAAGCCCACCTCAAGACCATCTGAAATCAGCCATTCATGTCACATGCTAGACCCACTTAACAAACAAAAAACGTTTTTCTTTGAAAACAAATTAAAACTTCCAAAAATCAATTATTTCGGAACTTCAATAATTCATAATAAATAGTCCTTTTATCAGAAAATTCGAATCTTGAAATTTTTTATAGGAAATTTAATTCTCTACAACTTTGCAGAAGAAAATTTTTCTAAATTCCAAACAGAAATTGACCGAAATCCACAAACAGGCGATTTTACAGTCTATAATAAATTTTCGGTCAAGAATTGTGTCCACAAACACACAAAACATGTGTTAATCATTTAATGCCACAAAAATACTCTTCCTCCTCATATACTCATATATCCCACATTCATTGTAAAAATATCACCAACAATATATTATTAAAATAATATATTTAAATAAATTATTTTATCAGAAAAAGATAAAATATTAATTTTCAACAATTGTCACATTAAAAATTTTCTCCATCTATATCAACATAAAATTAATATTTTCCTCATCATATAAATCAATAATTAATTATGCACAAATAATATTACAGAATCACAATACTGGCAACCAGGCCGTTCCCAGGAAAGATGGGGCTTTCCAATAAGGATTTCTCCTTACTGGTGCGCAATTAGATGACCAAACCTCTCCTTAGACAGAACTTTCTAGACATTATCAATAATGTTATCTAATAATATTATTCAGATAATATGAAT
Source organism: Panax notoginseng (assembly GCA_016801055.1). Lineage (NCBI taxonomy): Eukaryota > Viridiplantae > Streptophyta > Magnoliopsida > Apiales > Araliaceae > Panax > Panax notoginseng. Next base: position 139,612,442 of record CM029023.1, read on the forward strand.
TATTGCTCTGATAATGAAAAATACTGCGTAGTGATAATTATAAAATATCCACGTAGCAATTATTGAAACAATAAAATAAAATATTGAACAGTAATTACTGTAACCATTATTGAGTAGTGTCTTTTTACGTAAGAATCAATAATTGGTGCAAAGAAAAACAACACTCAAAGTATACTCACAAGGATACGCTCACTGTATAGAGAGAGAAACTTGTGTTTCTGGTGTGATTTTCAATTCTAACCTAAGCACCCTATTTATAGGAAAATACTTAGAACACCAAAGCAGAAAATTGAATATAATATATATATATATATATATATATATATATATATATATATAATTTTCAAGCCCACCTCAAGACCATCTGAAATCAGCCATTAATATCACATGCTAGACCCACTTAACAAATAAAAAACGATTTTCTTTGAAAAAAATTAAAACTTCCAAAAATCAATTATTTCGAAACTTCGGAACTTTAATAATGGCACTACTCAATAATGGTTATAGTAATTACTATTCAATATTTTATTTTATTGATTCAATAATTGCTACGTTGATATTTTATAATTATCACTACGTAGTATTTTCCATTATCGGAGCAATAATTCATATTATATGAATAATATTATTAGATAACATTATTGGCAATGTCTAGAAAGTTCTGTCTAAGGAGAGGTTTGGTCATCTAATTACGCGCCAGTTAGGAGAAATCCTTATTGGAAAGTCCCCTCTTTCTTGGGAACGGTCTGGTTACCAGTACTGTGATTCTGTAATATTATTTGTGTATAATTAATTATTAATTTATATGATTAGAAAAATATTGATTTTATGTGAATATAGATGGAGAAAATTTTTAATGTGACAATTGTTGAAAATTAATATTTTATTATTTTCTGATAAAATAATTCATTTAAATATATTATTTTAATAATATATTGATGGTGATATTTTTACAATGAATGTGGGATATATGAGTATAAGAGGAGGAAGAATATTTTTGTGGCATTAAATGATCAACACATGTTTTGTGTGTTGGTGGACACAATTCTTGACCGAAAATTTATTATAAACTGTAAAATCGCCCGTTTGTGGATTTCGGGCAATTTCTGTTTAGAATTTGGAAAAACTTTCTTCTGCAAAGTTGTAGAGAATTGAATTTCCTATAAAAAGTCGCAAGATTCGAATTTTCTGATAAAAGGACTATTTATTATGAATTATTGAAGTTCCGAAGTTCCGAAATAATTGATTTTTGGAAGTTTTAATTTTTTTTCAAAGAAAATCGTTTTTTGTTTGTTAAGTGGGTCTAGCATGTGACATGAATGGCTGATTTCAGATGGTCTTAAGGTGGGCTTGAAAATTTTATATATATATATATATTATTATTATATTCAATTTTTTGCTTTGGTGTTCTAAGCATTTTCCCATAAATAGGGTGCTTAGGTTATAATTAAAAATCACACCAGAAACACAAGTTTCTCTCTCTTTCTTTCTCTGTACATTGAGCGTATCCTTGTGAGTATACTTTGAGTGTTGTTATACGGTGCAAGTTCCCTTCAGCACTATATTCGGTAGTTCAGCCAGAAGTACTATTCTTTCGAGGTAAGGGATGTTATTTCTTCTTCAATGATATTATTTTCTTCAATATCATTATGCCGAAGTATTGATCTGAACTTTTTATCAAATTTGGAACTTTTTGTGTCGGGATTACTATTCACGTATACGACACTATTCACGTATACGGCACTATTCACCGAAAAATGAAACTTTCTTCTTTTTGTCCAAAATATCTATTATGGATACTAGCTTTGATTGTATCCATGTTTTGATCATTCTTGAATTTTACTCCACTATGATTATTTATGAGATATTTTTGGACATGGATAAACTGAAATACGAATCCTTAATATTTGCTATTTTGTCTCACTGGATTCGTTTCTTTTAAAATATTTTTTATCATCCTCAGTCCTAAATGATGATATAATTGAATATCTTTGGCCTGTAGTGCAAAGATTAATGATTTCTGATGAATATCTTTGACCCGTAGTGCAAAGATGAACATATGTTTAGATGAACATGACCAACTGGTGAATATCTTTGGCCTGTAGTGCAAAGATGAATATTTGATTCCAGATATATATTGATTTATGTTACAGGGATAAAATATTGATGATAGACTTTTAAATTCATAGATAGTAGTAGATTTCATTCTCTACGTAACTCTTCTATGAATTATTGTTTCCGCTGCGAATATTGAATTAAAACTTGTTGTCTATTGTATTCTATTAGATTTTTTCCTGTTGAAGACTAACGATAATTTGTTTTATATTATCTTAGTCATAATGTTCTTTACTGAGCTAGTTGAGCTCACCCTTTTCCTTGTTATTCCATTTTTCTTCTCAGGAGGCGAGAATGTAGCGAGTACTAGTCGGGGTATGGAATGAAGGTTCTAGGAAGTTGTTTTAGTAGTCCTCACCATTTTTGTACAATATAGTACCAATAATTGTAATGAGGACTTATTTGAGTGTAGATATTATCTAGATGACAATATTTGTATTTACACTCACAGTTTTTATGTTGTATTAATAAAGCTGTAGTTGTTTCTGTACCATGTATTTTGACGACTCAGAATGAGTGTTGTATACCTATTTTGGGAGCGTCACAGTTGGTATCAGAGTTTTGGGATATGATCTCTGGCGGAGATCGGGGAATAGAACTAGGAGGGGAGAGAAGAGTAAATCCTTCGCTAGTGTGTCCTACCTAAGCTTATTTGTTGGTCGGTCATAATATAGGGATATTATGTGATTTATTAATTTGTTAAATTTACCCTTGTTTTATGGCAGTATTTGAGAATGTCGACTGAGAATGTTAACAGTGGAGTAAATGAAACCGTGGAGACACCTGTACTCACCAACGAGGAGAATGAGCAACAGGCTGGCAATATTCCTCCTGTGAACAACAGCACTGAACAAACGATGAACGATGAGATGTTTAGAAGCTTTTTGCGGTTCATGCAAAACCAGACGAAGGAGATTCCTGTTCAAAATATAGGAAGAAACAATGGCAACGCACAGCTGGTCACAGCCAAGCAGTTCAAAGAGTTGGGACCACCAGAATTTAAGGAAAAGCCGGATCCGATCATGGCAGAAACGTGGGTCAAGCAAATTACCAAGATATTCGATGTCTTGGGATGCACGGAGGAACAGAAGGTTCCATTCGCCACCTTTATGTTCTGTGGCGAGGCAGACTACTGGTGGGAGTCTGTTTAGCGTACCCTTCCAGCCGCACTCAACATGTCTTGGGAGACGTTTCAAAAACTGTTCAATGATAAATACTTTCCTGAAAGTGTTCGTCATATAAAGGAAGTGGAGTTTATTAGACTGGAGCAGAACAACATGACGGTGTCCCAGTACGAGGCGAAGTTTGCAGAGTTGTCCAGGTTTGGACCTCATTTGGTGGAGAATGAGGAACGTATGACGCGGATGTTTCTGAGAGGTTTGAAACCCGATATACGTCAATATCTCATTTCTCATAAATTTTCTCTCTATTCAGATGTTGTCAACAGGGCTCAATTATTAGAGCGAGATAACGAGTATGGTCAACCGAGGGACCACAACCAGGATCATACCGGTGACAATAGTCATCAGAACAATGATAACCAGCGGAGAAAGAAAAATATAGACAAGAACGGCAACCACTCTGGTGGTAATCGTGGCCATGAAAATAGAAGAAGCGAGTCGGGAGGAGATTTTAAAAAGAGAAGATTCAACAATGATAATACGAAGACGTCAGCACCAGCAGCAACTGGTTCCAAGGGAGGAGAACGACCACCGGTCATATGCTATAAATGTGGAAAAGAGGGACATATCAGCCCAAACTGTCCACAACAGTTCAAGGTATGCTATAATTATGGAAAGGAATGACATATCGCTCGAGATTGTACGGTAGCGAAACCAAGTTCAGTGGGGACGGTGACTTAAAAGGCTGCCCCAGAAAAGTCAAAGTCAACGGTTCCTGGAAGAGCGTTTGTCGTGACTGGTCAACATTCGAGAAACCCAAACGAGGTGATCATGGGTAAGCTAATCATAAATTCATGCGAAGTTTATACCTTACTAAATACCGGTGCAACCCATTCATTTATTTCTCCTGCTTGTGCTCAACGTTTAAACTTGACTCCGGAGAAATTAGACTTTGATTTATCTATGGAGACTCCGTTAAGGGAAACTTTCATCACATCCACTGTTTATAAATCTTGTTTGATCCAAGTTGGCACCATCACCTTACCTGTTGACCTTATCTCTTTAAAGATACTTGCATTTGACGTGATTTTAGGAATTGATTGGTTAACTACTCATCATGCCAAAATTGATTGTTTTCGTAAGGTGGTTAGTTTTCATATTCCTAATCAACCTGTTGTTCGAATTCAAGCAACAAAGCCATTAAAATCAATCACTGTCATATCAAGTCATAAAGCCATTCGTTTATTGAAAAATTGATGTCAAGCTTTCTTAGTCCATGTTATGAATTTGAATAAAGACACGTCAAATTTGAATAATATTCCTGTTGTTAGTATCTTTCCTGATGTATTTCTTGAAGAACTTCCCGGTCTACCCCCAGAACGTGAAGTTGAATTCTTTATTGATCTTGAACCTGGTACAAAGCCCATTTCTAAAACCCCATATCGAATGGCTCCTATTGAACTTTAGGAGTTAAAAGTTTAACTACAAGAGTTGTTGGACATCGGTTTCATTCGTCCTAGTACATCTCCTTGGGGTGCTCCTGTTTTATTTGTAAAGAAGAAAGACGGGAGTATGCGACTTTTTATCGATTACCGGGAATTAAACCATGTCACCATCAAGAATAGGTATCCGCTACCTCGTATTGATGACATGTTTGACCAATTACAAGGAGCACAATTCTTTTCAAAAATCGATCTTCGTTCTGGATATCATCAGCTGAAGATTAAAACTGAGGATATTCCGAAGACTGCCTTTAGAACTCGGTACGGGCATTATGAATTCTTAGTCATGTCTTTTGGATTGACTAATGCTCCTGCGGCTTTCATGGATATGATGAACCGAGTATTCAAGGATTATTTGGATCAGTTCATTGTTGTCTTTATTGATGACATCCTCATATATTCCAAAAGCCGTGAAGATCATGAGCACCATTTGAAGCTGGTACTCCAAAGGCTGCGTGAAAACAAGCTATATGCTAAGTTGAAGAAATGCGAGTTCTGGCTTGAGGAAGTAGCATTCCTAGGACACGTGGTGTCAAAACATGGAGTATCTGTGGACCCGGCGAAGATTGAAGCAATACAAAGTTGGGAGCAACCAAAGACGGTGACCGATGTACGTAGCTTTCGGGCTTAGCTGGTTATTATCGGAGATTCGTAGAAGGGTTTTCTCGAATCGCTACCCCGTTAACTCAGCTAACTCGGAAGGATATCAAATTCGTATGGAGCGAAGAATGCGAGAAGAGTTTCCAAGAGCTTAAGAGGAGACTCATTTCGGCACCTGTTCTGACAATACCATCTGGTTCGGATGGATTTGTTATCTACAGTGATGCTTCAGGCAAAGGGTTAGGATGTGTTCTCATGCAACGTGGAAAAGTCATAGCCTATGCCTCACGACAACTTAAAGAATATGAGAGGAATTATCCTACTCATGATCTAGAGTTGGCAGCAGTCATTTTCGCGCTAAAGATCTGGAGGCACTATCTATATGGGGAGAAAGTGGAGATATATTCAGACCATAAAAGCCTCAAATATTTCTTTACTCAAAAAGAACTCAACATGAGGCAAATACGTTAGCTCGAGCTGTTGAAAGACTACGACCACACTATTCAATACCATCCTGGAAAAACAAACGTGGTAGCTGACGCGTTGAGTAGAAGATCATATGCAGGAACGAGTACGATGATGTCAAGTATACGCATAGAACCAACTTTAATCGATAAAGTTAAAGTTGCTCAAGCTACAGACCCGGAGCTGATGCGTATGAAGAAGAAAGTACAAGAAGGTGCTATTCCAGAAGCAAGAATCGATGAAGAAGGAATACTTCGAGTCCACTCCAGACTTTGTGTTCCTAACGATTCTGATTTGAAGTACAAGATCATGATGGCGGCACACAATACACCATTTACAATCCATCCTGGAAGTACTAAAATGTATCGTGATCTTCGACATACATTTTGGTGGAACAATATGAAGAGAAAGATTGCAAAGTTTATCTCGAGGTGTTTAACTTGTCAACGTGTAAATGCGGAGCATCAAGTACCAAAGGGTCCATTGCAACCACTTGAGATTTCGAAATGGAAGTGGGAACACATTACCATGGATTTCGTTACGGGTCTTCCCACGGTTTCTCAAGGCATAAATGCTATTTGGGTTATTGTTGATAGATTAACCAAGTCTGCTCATTTCTTGCCTATACGGGAGACTTATTCCCTTGAACGTCTTGCTAGTATGTACGTGAATGAGATTGTAAGGTTGCATGGCATGCCAGTATCCATAGTTTCGGATCGTGACCCAAGATTCACTTCAAGATTTTGGGTTAGCTTGCAAAAAGCTATGGGCACGGATTTACGGTTCAGTTCGGCATACCATCCTCACACGGACGGGCAATGAGAGAGGATTATTCAAACTCTTGAAGATCTATTAAGACTTTGTGTCCTAGATTTCAAAGGAAGTTGGGATAAGTACCTACCAATGGTGGAATTTTCCTACAACAACAGTTATCAGGCAAGTATAGGTGTGGCTCCATTTGAACCATTGTATGGACGAAAGTGTCGCTCTCCAGTATGTTGGGATGAGGTGGGAGAAGCAACGTTGTTGGGACCAGAGTTGGTACGAATGACTACAGAGAAGATCCAAACGATTCGACAACGTATACAAACGGCGCATGATCGACAAAAGAGTTATGCGGATCTTCATCAAAAGGACGTGGAATTTGGCATTGGGGATCATGTATTGTTGCGTGTAGCTCCATGGAAAGGAGTTACAAGATTTGGAAAGAGAGAAAAGCTCAATCCACGATTTATTGGTCCATTTCAGATTCTTGACCGAGTAGGAAATGTGGCCTATAGACTCGCGTTACCTCCAAGTATGTCTCGTGTTCATAATGTTTTTTATATATCTGTGCTTCGTAAATATGTGAAAGACCCGAAACACGTTATTGAGTTAGAACCGGACGAGATAGCCGAAGACTTAACGTACGAAGAGGTACCTGTCAAGATCTTGGATAGGAAGGAGCATGTCCTACGCACAAATGTCATACCACAAGTTAAAGTTTTGTGGAGAAACCATGCTATTGAGGAAATGACCTGGGAGTTGGAAACGAAAATGAAAGCGAGGTATCCTCATCTTTTCGAAACACCAGGTACGTATGTCAATTTCGAGGACGAAATTTCATAAGGAAGGGAGGTTGTAAGACCCCAAATTATTAATAAATGAAATTTAATTTCCTCTATTTATTATTTTGAAATAGTAAGGGTTGAATTGATTAATAAGGTTAGTTATGGGTAAAATACGTAAATATTTCAAATAAAGAAATGGTTATAAAATATTAATTGTTGTCGGGGAATATTCGGTTGGTCGTGGAATATTCTTATTGTCGGGGAATATTCGTACGACGGCGCAGTCTTTTATGGGCCCCATAACGGAAAGCGATTGGATGAAGAAAACGACAAAAATAAGTTGTTTATAAATAACGGCGTAGTTGTTACCGTTAATACTGTTGGAATACCCGGTGTTTAAAACACAGTAATACGCGTTGTTGCACAGTAGCACACGGTATTGCACCAATTATTGATTCTTACGTAAGAAGGCACTACTCAATAATGGTTACAGTAATTACTGTTCAATATTTTATTTTATTGATTCAATAATTGCTACGTTGATATTTTATAATTGTCACTACGCAGTATTTTCCATTATCGGAGCAATAATTCATATTATCTGAATAATATTATTAGATAACATTATTGGCAATGTCTAGAAAGTTCTGTCTAAGGAGAGGTTTGGTCATCTAATTGCACGCCAGTAAGGAGAAATCCTTATTGGAAAGCCCCCTCCTTTCTTGGGAACGGCCTGGTTGCCAGTACTGTGATTATGTAATATTATTTATGTATAATTAATTATTGATTTATATGATGAGAAAAATATTGATTTTATGTGGATATAGATGGAGAAAATTTTTAATGTGACAATTGTTGAAAATTAAAATTTTATCTTTTTCTGATAAAATAATTCATTTAAATATATTATTTTAATAATATATTGATGGTGATATTTTTACAATGAATGTGGGATATATGAGTATAAGAGGAGGAAGAATATTTTTGTGGCATTAAATGATCAACACATGTTTTGTGTGTTGGTGGACACAATTCTTGACCGAAAATTTATTATAAACTGTAAAATCGCCCGTTTGTGGATTTCGGTCAATTTCTGTTTAGAATTTGGAAAAACTTTCTTCTGCAAAGTTGTAGAGAATTGAATTTCCTATAAAAAGTCGCAAGATTCGAATTTTCTGATAAAAGGACTATTTATTATGAATTATTGAAGTTCCGAAGTTCCGAAATAATTGATTTTTGGAAGTTTTAATTTTTTTTCAAAGAAAAATGTTTTTTGTTTGTTAAGTGGGTCTAGCATGTGACATGAATGGCTGATTTCAGATGGTCTTGAGGTGAGCTTGAAAATTTTATATATATATTATTATTATATTCAATTTTCTGTTTTAGTGTTCTAAGCATTTTCCTATAAATAGGGTGCTTAGGTTAGAATTGAAAATCACACCAGAAACACAAGTTTCTCTCTCTTTCTCTCTCTATACATTGAGCGTATCCTTGTGAGTATACTTTGAGTATTGTTATACGTTGCAAGTTCCCTTCAGCACTATATCCGGTAGTCCAGCCAGAAGTACTATTCTTTCGAGGTAAGGGATGTTATTTCTTCTTAAATTATATTATTTTCTTCAATATCATTATGCTGAAGTATTGATCTGAACTTTTTATCAAATTTAAAACTTTTTATGTCGGGGTTACTATTCACGTATACGATACTATTCACGTATACGTCACTATTCACGAATACGTCACTATTCACCAAAAAATGAAACTTTCTTCTTTTTGTCCAAAATATCTATTATGGATACTAGCTTTGATTGTATTCATGTTTTGATCATTCTTGAATTTTACTCCACTATGATTATTTATGAGGTATTTTTGGACATGGATAAACTGAAATACGAATCCTTAATATTTGTTATTTTATCTCACTGAATTCGTTTCCTGTAAAATATTTTTCATCATTCTCAGTCCTAAATGATGATATAATTGAATATCTTTGGCCTGTAGTGCAAAGATTAATGATTTCTGATGAATATCTTTGGCCCATAGTGCAAAGATGAACATGTGTTTAGATGAACATGACCAACTGGTGAATATCTTTGGCCTGTAGTGCAAAGATAAATATTTGATTCCAGATATATATTGATTTATGTTACAGGGATAAAATATTGATGATAGACTTTTAAATTCATAGATAGTAGTAGGTTTCATTCTCTACGTAACTCTTCTATGAATTATTGTTTCCGCTGCGAATATTGAATTAAAACTTGTTGTCTATTGTATTCTATTAGATTTATCCATGTTGAAGACTAACGATAATTTGTTTTATATTATCTTAGTCATAATGTTCTTTACTGGGCTAGTTGAGCTCACCCTTTTCCTTGTTGTTCCATATTTCTTCTCAGGAGGCGAGAATGTAGCGAGTACTAGTCGGGGTATGGAATGAAGGTTCTAGGAAGTTGTTTTAGTAGTCCTCACTATTTTTATAAAATATAGTGCCAATAATTGTAATGAGGACTTATTTGAGTATGAATATTGTCTAGATGATAATATTTGTATTTACTGTAATACCCAAAAAAAAATATTAAATAATAATAATAATTACCTTGTTTTAAAACATATTTATTGGATGTCATTTATTTTGGGTCAAAATAGTCATTTAATTTTTGTGGGCTAATAAATATTAATAAATGTGGATAAATTAATTGGTAAAATTGGGCTTTAAACTAAGTAATTGGGTCTAATTTATAATTGTGTAAAGTTTTAAAACCTATTAAATTAGGAGAGTTAATAAGATAGGTTGATAAATAAATAACAATTGAAACCTAAACTTTCTTATTACTTATACGTACTGGAAAAAAAAAGAAGAAGAAGAAGCGGCGCCGCACAATATTGTATCAGGTTTGTTTGTTTGTTTGTTTTTTTTCCTCCTTTCTTTTACTGCTTCCGGTTATATAATTTTTGGCGATTGATTTATAGATATTTAAAATGATTACAGTTATGGCAGTCAAGTTTCTGACGTTTTATATAATTTTTTTTACTACTTCAGACGTTTTATATATATAGATATATATATAGAATTGGTTATATATATATATATAGGTATAGTACCACCAAGTTGCTGACTTTTGCAGTAATTACGTTATTTCATATATAGATATTTGAGTATTTTGTATATGAACTAACCTGCAGGAATGTGATGATTAAGTTTTATATATATATATATATATATATATATATATATATATGATATTTTAATAAGTTTTGGCCATGAAATGTATAAACCGAATTATTATATCAAATTGAAGTTATGTATATTAATTTAAATTAATTTATTTTGCCGACATAGTTGTAAAAGTTTTATTAATAAATTTAATATTATTATGTTATTAATGATTGAATTGTAATAAAATCTTATTAAATTAATTTAGATTGAACGGAGAGAGTCTAAACGAGTTTTTGGAATATACTTTGGGTATTACATTGCTTAATCCAGGTACGGATTCCGTACTTTTTCAGCTAGACTATTTTATTTTTGATTTGTTCGATTCGTTATTAGTTTCGAAATTTAGAACTTGCCTCTTATAATTATTCTTGTCAATTTATTGCGATAGTTGTTTTAGGCGTTTATATTAGAACTCCTATTTGTACTCTTTAGACTAGTGTATCATGTCTATAAATTTATTTTGATATTGTAGAAAGTACATGTTAATATTTTGGAGACTTTGTGTTGATATTTCGTTTCAGTTTAGCATGTACACGTTAGAACCCCTTTGTTGTGTCGCATGTATTGTGACATTATATTTTTGTTAGAATACCGTAGGGTATACCTGAGCTATATCCACCTGTGGGGGTACCACAGGCATGTCCTCTTGGCACCGAGGCATGACACCTTCCGTGGCGGTGTGATCAGTCCACGGCGTCTCCGTTTTGTGCTCCGGTGGGAGTTGGCCATTTGGTGTTTTGTTGTGGGAGACGTATGGGTCGACCCTAGTTTTTCTGTTCTGTTTTGTTCTGCGGATTGGTGATATTTGTGCCAAACACGCCTTCCGATTTTACATGCATTGGATTCGCGGTTCAATGTGTGTGACTTGCCTGTGTGGCATTATTTGACTTGCCTGTGTGGCATTATTTTGACTTGTTTGTGTGGCAAGGTATATTTTTGAGCTCGGTATGAAATAACACCCAACCATTTGATTCAGCCTATTATTTCGTTGTGTTAGTTTTGTTCGTTTCAGTTCAGTTCATTAAATTGTGTTAGTTATTTTGTTTCATCATTCTTTTATTCTATATCCGTACTGGGTATTTGGCTCATGCTGTGTTTGTTAGGTTTGTAATATTCATGAACGCAATCAAATTGTAAAAATAAGCGGAAACGTGTAAAATCAGAGTTTAAAATTTTTCACAAACCAATTACCCGGATCATTCTTTATGCATATTATTAATTAAACGAAGAATAAGAAATTATGAAATCATACCCTTGTAGAAACGAGCTTCCTCAGGTACGAGTTCACCTCCTACTTCTCCGCGATCTCCTTGAATCTCCGGGTAGATTCTTTCCTTTGATCAATGTAAGCCACCCAAGTGTATGGCCTCTAGAGGTGATCCACCAAGGAAGAAGAATTTTCAAGAAGAAAGGTGTATTGGCTCAAACCCTAGATCTGTAGAAAAAGGGGCGTACTATCCAACTATTGGAATTTCGTATATCCTGATATCTGATATAAGACTCCTTTTATAAAGATATCAGGTAACCCTATTTTAATTAAAATAAGGTATTATTTATTTAATTAAACTCTTTTAATTAAATGGGCTCCCTAATCTTATTAGGGATAATTAATTAAACTCCTTTAACTAATTTTCCCTCCTAATTCTATTAGGAATAAATGAGAGTACTTTTATTAAAATTAATTCCTAAACCCTTTTAGAAATTAAAATAATAATAATAATAATAATAATATTAATAAGACTCCTCTTATTAATTTATATTTAATATTTCTAAAATATTAAATAATAAATATTAAGCTATTTAATTTATTCTATCACCATAGATTAAATTAAATATACTTAACATATTATTACGATTATGCCATTAACTTCTTAAATAATTATTCTTCCTTTTATGGTGTGACCCTTTAGGTTCTCCATATTAAACCGGTTGTGAATAAATCAATTAGAACAATTCTAATTTAATTTAAATAAATAAATTAAACGATTAATTTATTTAAATAAATAATATTTATTCTACAATAGGGATAAGCCTCCCTAGCGATCAACGACTTTCCAGATAATATAGATTTCAACATTAATCATAAAAGAACCTTTGAGTTAATAGTTACCGTACAATTCAATCCTTCCACCATACAATGTCCCAATTAAATATAAGACATGGAATTACTGTCAAGTCTTATTTTATTTAATTATATGTATTTCGATTCTTAAATGCACAACTCCTAATGAATGCAAATTAGAAACTACTTTCTAATTTCATTCCACCTTGGCCAAGGATTCCTGGGTTGTCATTTATCGAATCACATAGGACATTTCTCTTCTTTTACTAGAAGTGGTAGATTCTTTATTGATTATTCACTACCTTCATATATAACTTATTACACCCAAACATACCCTTTGATATACTCTAAGAGTCTTAAGGAATAAGTCAAAGTGTAATTCATTATATATAAGATACTATGATGATCTCAAGTCTAAGGATCATTTGTACTACTATCACTACAGGAATTCCTATTGACAGGCAAGTAAAACTCCATTAGGTATTCCTTAGCGAGTCACGTTCAGTGAACTTATTCTCTAATAAGCACCTACATACTTGCTTTAGTGTCTCCACACAAATAATCATGAGATCAATCATCCTCATCCAATGAGCAAGCAACGCACGTACTAATCTATCCGGATTCACTAATCCCCTTTTTAGTAATCCATTGATTAGGAACATTTTAGTTTTAAGCTATCTGAGAATTTAGATCTCATTAGCATGATCTCATCATGATTCTAAAAGCATTGCTTAAAACTATGGGTTTATCACATATTATTAAACAGCACCATGTTGATAATAAATGCCTTTAATAAATAATTCTTTTATTAATAAATAAATAAGATTGATTACAAAGTATATGCTTTATCATCATATATGATTGGCTTGTATGCATACTACTTTCAATCTCCCACTTGCACTAAAGCCAATCGCCGTGGTACCTCATACCCATCTTCTCTAAGTGACGATCAAACTGCTGTTGTGTTAACGCTTTAGTAAATGGATCTGCAATATTGTCTTGAGAGTCTACACGCTCCAGGGTGACGTCTCCTCTTTCAATGATCTCTCTGATCAAATGAAATCGCCGCAACACGTGTTTGGATTTCTGATGAGACCTGGGTTCCTTAGCCTGCGCAACAGCTCCGGTGTTGTCACAGAATAAAGGCACTGGTCCTGTAATGCTAGGAACCACACCAAGTTCGGTAATGAACTTCTTCATCCAAACAGCTTCCTTTGCAGCTTCACTTGCAGCTATGTACTCTGCCTCTGTCACTGAATCAGCAACTGTTTGCTGTTTGGAACTCTTCCAACTCACTGCGCCACCGTTTAAGGTAAACACAAACCCCGAAACGGATTTACTGTCATCTTGGTCTGTTTGAAAACTTGAGTCTGTGAAGCCCTCTAGTTTTAATTCAGACCCACCGTAGACAAGAAATACATCCTTAGTTCTTCTTAAGTACTTGAGGATATTTTTCACTGCCTTCCAGTGTTCTTCTCCTGGATTCGACTGATATCTGCTTGTTATACTAAGTGCATGAGCGACATCCGGTCTAGTACATATCATACCGTACATGATAGATCCTATTGCTGAAGCATAAGGGATCTTACTCATACGGTCTCTCTCCTCAGGTGTCTTTCTGTTTCTTGGAGAGATGTATTCCATGGCTCATCGGCATGAGACCTCTTTTGGAATCTTCCATGCTAAACCTCTTTAGCATCGAGTCAATGTATGTTCCTTGGGACAAGCCAAGCATCCTTTTAGATCTATCTCTATAGATCTTTATCCCCAAAATATAGGATGCTTCTCCCAAGTCCTTCATGGAGAAGTGTTTAGATAACCAGATTTTAATTGATTGTAGCATAGGAATATCATTTCCTATCAGTAATATATCATCAACATATAATACGAGGAATGAAAGAGCGCTCCCACTAACCTTCTTGTACACACATGGTTCATCCTCATTTTTGATAAAATCAAACTCTTTGATTGTCTCATCAAAACGGATGTTCCACCTACGAGAAGCTTGCTTCAATCCATAAATGGATCGTTGTAGCTTACAGACTTGATTTGTTCCAACCTTTGAAATAAATCCCTCTGGCTGTGTCATATACACATCCTCCTCAAGTTTTCCATTCAGGAAGGCCGTTTTCACGTCCATTTGCCAGATTTCGTAGTCATGGTAAGCTGCAATTGCAAGCAAAATCCGAATGGACTTGAGCATTGCTACTGGTGAAAAGGTTTCGTCATAGTCAACTCCTTGTCTTTGTTTGAAACCTTTTGCGACCAGTCGGGCCTTATAGGTCTCTACCTTGCCATCTGCTCCAGTCTTTCTTTTAAAGACCCATTTACACCCAATAGGCTTAATGCCTTCAGGTGGTGAAACCAAAATCCATACTTGGTTTTCATACATGGAGTCCATCTCGGATTTCATGGCTTCTTGCCACTTCTCTGAGTCTTTACTACTCATAGCCTGTTCGTAATTCAATGGATCATCATCATCTATGATGCTTACCACATCGTCATCCTCTATGACAAGTCCATACCTTTCAGGTATCTTTGGTACTCTTCCAGATTTACGAATAGGGTGTGGTACAGAAGGAATCTGTACTTGGTTAGGTACCTCACTTTGATCTGTAGTATTTTGTGGTTCTTGAACCTCTTCAAGATATATCTTACTCCCACTGACCCCTTCAAGGATAAACTCCTTTTCCAAGAAGGCAGCATGTTTCGCAACAAACACCTTTTGATCAGTTGGATGATAGAAATAATACCCCGATGTTTCTTTAGGGTATCCCACAAATCTACATTTGTCAGATCTAGTCTGTAGCTTATCGTTTTCAAACTTTTTAACATAAGCTGGACAACCCCAAGTCTTAACATGCTTAAGATTTGGTTTCCTCCCTGTCCATAACTCATATGGGGTCTTGGGGACGGATTTTGTAGGTACCTTGTTAAGTAGGTATGCAGCCGATTCTAGGGCATATCCCCAGAAGGAAACTGGAAGGTCGGTAAAGCTCATCATGGATCAAACCATGTCCAACAATGTTCGATTTCTCCTTTCAGATACACCATTCATCTGTGGCGTCCCTGGTGGAGTCCATTGTGAGATTATACCATTTTCTTTGAGACAATTGAGAAACTCACCACTTAAGTATTCTCCTCCTCGATCAGATCGAAGAATCTTAATACTCTTACCAGTTTGCTTCTCTACTTCACTTCTGAACTCTTTAAACTTTTCAAATGATTCAGATTTGTATTTCATTAAATACACATATCCAAATCTTGAGTGATCGTCAGTGAATGTAATAAAATAAGAATACCCTCCTCGTGCATTCGTTGTCATAGGTCCACATACATCTGTGTGTACCAACGCTAACAACTCTGTAACTCTTTCTCCTTTTCCACTAAAAGGAGATTTAGTCATTTTGCCCATGAGACAAGATTCGCAAGTTGGATATGATTCATAATCCGATAGCTCTAGGAGCCCATCTTTATGCAACTTGGATAATCTTGTTTCATTAATATGACCGAGTCTACAGTGCCACATGAAGGTATAATTAACATCATCTCTTTTCCTTTTCTTAGTTTGTTCAATTTGAAGTATATTTTCATGCAAGTCAAGTATATAAAGTCCATTTCGCAAATTACCAACACCATATAAAATAT
Organism: Panax notoginseng; assembly: GCA_016801055.1. Taxonomy (NCBI): domain Eukaryota; kingdom Viridiplantae; phylum Streptophyta; class Magnoliopsida; order Apiales; family Araliaceae; genus Panax; species Panax notoginseng. The sequence goes on from CM029023.1 coordinate 139,628,725, forward strand.
TATCATTATAAATAGAACAACTATTGTTCTTTATTATAATATTAAAACCATCCATATCCAATACAGAGATAGAAATAATGTTTCTAATGATATTTGGAACAAAATAACAATTATTTAAATTAATGAACTTGCCCGTAGGCAGTGCTAAATAATAAGTCCCTACAGCTAATGCAGCAACCTTTGCTCCATTTCCCACTCGTAGGACGACCTCATCCTTGCTCAGCTTTCTACTTCTGACCAGTCCCTGCATATTATTACATATATGAGAACCACAGCCGGTATCCAATACCCAAGTAGAAGATTGACTTTCAGAAAAATTAATTTCAATCATAAACAAACCTTGATTAGGATTCGAAGCTTCTCCAAGCTTCTTCTGCTTTTGTTCCGCAAGATAATCCTTACAGTTCCTCTTCCAGTGACCCAGCTTATTGCAATGGAAGTAAATTCCTTTGCTAGCTGGATCAGGTTTCTTTTGATCCTTCACTTTCACCTTTCCCTTAGCCTTCTTGGATTTCTTCTTTTGAGAAGATACCTTGGGCCTCTTCCTTTTCTTGGAAGAATCGTCCACCAGTAAGACATGGTTCTTCTTGGATGGGAAGTGACCTTCAGCAGTTTTTAACATATTAAGTAACTCAGGCAAGCTGACGTCCAACTTATTCATGTGAAAATTCACAACAAATTGTGAGAAGGTGTCAGGGAGTGACTGCAAAATCAAATCTTGACTCAACTCCCCATCCATGACGAACCCAAGCTGTCCAAGACGTTCAATCAAATTGATCATCTTTAAGACATGAGTCTCAACGGTAGTGCCCTCGGTCATCCGAGATCGGAAGAGCTCCTTAGATATTTCATATCTAGCAGTCCTACTTTGCTCACCATACAGCTCTTGCAGGTGCAGCAGTATAGTAGGAGCATCCATGTTTTCATGCTGACGCTGAAGCTCGTTACTCATGGATGCGAGCATGATACATTGAGCCACAGATGCATCATCTTGCCACTGTTTAAAAGTAGCAATCTCTTCCTCAGAGGCTGTCTCTGCAACTTTTGCAGGTACGGGCGAATTTAGGACATAAGAAATTTTTTCAGCAGTGAGAACAATTCTCAGATTCCTTAACCAGTCCGTGTAGTTCGGTCCGGTCAGTTTGTTAACATCAAGTATGCTACGCAGTGAAATTAGTGAATGTGACATTTTCAAAATTCTGCATGTAAAAAGATAATATTTTAGCAAACATTCATTTAATTAATTACCAAAATAAATTAGGTCTTATTTTATATTGGTATCTCCCACTATTTTCTTCAAACTATATTACCCTCGTTTATATAGTTCGGCAAAATCTAATTAAAGTTTTTGCTAGTGAGAATAAGGATCCCATTTCAAATATATATAGCCTTGTGGTGACACAACAAACTATATATAAATAAATAGGTAGACAACTCCTTGTCAATTACATCATCATGTAACTCCTTATGTTTTGCCTCTTAGATTATTTTGATCAAGTGGTGGCACATTCGAATCAAAATTATCTAAGTTAAGTCCAACCTAGCACTTCCATATAAAAAAAAAAAAAGAAAAATAGTGTCCTTGTGGTGACACAACAAAACAATATTGTTCAATTTTCTTTATAAGCATCAAATGTGATAAATTAACATCTTAAATACTTAATACTTGCCTTGTGGTGACACAACAAACTCATATTAAATATTTAATACTCTATTTAATTTTATCATGCTAGAAGGCGACGTTCGATATTCCAAATATCTTTGAACGCTTAGGACTTAATATAAAAAATTTGAGGGGTTTGTTATTAATTTGTCTCATCTTGTTAAGCGCGCATGCACATATATATATAAAATACGCGTCATATTAATTAACATGCGAAGCATGTTTGCATAATATATAATATATATAGTATAAGCATGCACATATAGAATACTATATTCTACCCGGATTGATTATGGACTTTTATTCTAGTTTGGTTCACTAGAGCCACCAAGTGAACCAAAAGGTCAAACCCTAGGGGTGCAAGAATTAATATTTAAATATAACTATTACATTTAAACCCGGGCTCCATTACAAAAGGGTCTTCACGCGCTCCTTGCTCTTTGATCTCCAATTCTTCAAAATTTAATTCTAACTATTCCTATTACATAACTTATTTAAAATAAATAGAAACCTTGATCAGCAGTCAAGGGGAAGTACATAGGAGGGAGATAGAATTTACATTAAGAAAAATTAGAGAAGACGAGGTACGCAGACCCCATTTAATAAAACCCATACATTCATGCATCCAACTAAAATAAAATCCAATCACATTGGTCAATAGTCCATAATCAATCCCATTTATTATCATACATATCACCATATGCATCAATAAATTATATTCATCTCACGGATAATAAACATTCAATATATATATTGATATCATTTAATGGGCAAATTTAGTTAGTATAAAATCTAATTTTGAATCAAAATAAACTCTTTTATTTTAATCCAAATTTAAATCAAAATAAAACTATTTTATTTTAATTATAAATTAATTGAGAACATATTATATATATAAATATATATAATAACCGATCCCTTTAATTCACGAAATCATTAATATTATATAAAAAAAAACGAGTGGGATGAATCCCTACAATTCCTTGGTATAAAAATAAAGTAATCATATATGATTACTATAAATATATATAATATGAACCATTCACCTGGATCAGCGCAACATATACCAAGCATCCATGTATACAAACGTTTATATATATATATATATATATATATATATATATATATATATATATATATATATATATATATATATATAACAAGCAGCTTAACCATGGATCATGCGCAACAGACCACGCGAGTCATAAAAAAAAAACTTTTAACACGTGATTCACATATCAGCGAATTCGCGAATTATTATTATTATTTTTAATAATAAATTTTATACAATAAAATTATGCCCAATTAAATTATTCTAAACACATATCAATATACATATCAAATTAAATAATTAATAATTCGCATAAAGGTTTGGCTCTGATGCCACTGTTAGGTTTGTAATATTCATGAACGCAATCAAATTACAAAAATAAGCGGAAACGTGTAAAATCAGAGTTTAAAATTTTTCACAAACCAATTACCCGGATCATTCTTTATGCATATTATTAATTAAACGAAGAATAAGAAATTATGAAATCATACCCTTGTAGAAACGAGCTTCCTCAGGTACGAGTTCACCTCCTACTTCTCCGCGATCTCCTTGAATCTCCGGGTAGATTCTTTCCTTTGATCAATGTAAGCCACCCAAGTGTATGGCCTCTAGAGGTGATCCACCAAGGAAGAAGAATTTTCAAGAAGAAAGGTGTATTGGCTCAAACCCTAGATCTGTAGAAAAAGGGGCGTACTCTCCAACTATTGGAATTTCGTATATCCTGATATCTGATATAAGACTCCTTTTATAAAGATATCAGGTAACCCTATTTTAATTAAAATAAGGTATTATTTATTTAATTAAACTCTTTTAATTAAATGGGCTCCCTAATCTTATTAGGGATAATTAATTAAACTCCTTTAACTAATTTTCCCTCCTAATTCTATTAGAAATAAATGAGAGTACTTTTATTAAAATTAATTCCTAAACCCTTTTAGAAATTAAAATAATAATAATAATAATAATAATATTAATAAGACTCCTCTTATTAATTTATATTTAATATTTCTAAAATATTAAATAATAAATATTAAGCTATTTAATTTATTCTATCACCATAGATTAAATTAAATATACTTAACATATTATTACGATTATGCCATTAACTTCTTAAATAATTATTCTTCCTTTTATGGTGTGACCCTTTAGGTTCTCCATATTAAACCGGTTGTGAATAAATCAATTAGAACAATTCTAATTTAATTTAAATAAATAAATTAAACGATTAATTTATTTAAATAAATAATATTTATTCTACAATAGGGATAAGCCTCCCTAGCGATCAACGACTTTCCAGATAATATAGATTTCAACATTAATCATAAAAGAACCTTTGAGTTAATAGTTACCGTACAATTCAATCCTTCCACCATACAATGTCCCAATTAAATATAAGACATGGAATTACTGTCAAGTCTTATTTTATTTAATTATATGTATTTCGATTCTTAAATGCACAACTCCTAATGAATGCAAATTAGAAACTACTTTCTAATTTCATTCCACCTTGGCCAAGGATTCCTGGGTTGTCATTTATCGAATCACATAGGACATTTCTCTTCTTTTACTAGAAGTGGTAGATTCTTTATTGATTATTCACTACCTTCATATATAACTTATTACACCCAAACATACCCTTTGATATACTCTAAGAGTCTTAAGGAATAAGTCAAAGTGTAATTCATTATATATAAGATACTATGATGATCTCAAGTCTAAGGATCATTTGTACTACTATCACTACAGGAATTCCTATTGACAGGCAAGTAAAACTCCATTAGGTATTCCTTAGCGAGTCACGTTCAGTGAACTTATTCTCTAATAAGCACCTACATACTTGCTTTAGTGTCTCCACACAAATAATCATGAGATCAATCATCCTCATCCAATGAGCAAGCAACGCACGTACCAATCTATCCGGATTCACTAATCCCCTTTTTAGTAATCCATTGATTAGGAACATTTTAGTTTTAAGCTATCTGAGAATTTAGATCTCATTAGCATGATCTCATCATGATTCTAAAAGCATTGCTTAAAACTATGGGTTTATCACATATTATTAAACAGCACCATGTTGATAATAAATGCCTTTAATAAATAATTCTTTTATTAATAAATAAATAAGATTGATTACAAAGTATATGCTTTATCATCATATATGATTGGCTTGTATGCATACTACTTTCAGTGTTTTCTTCCGACAGGTAATCAGGGGAATTAAGGGCAAGTGTGATGAGAGCTCCATTCATTCCAATGATTTAGAAATATTCTGTTTAGACTTGATGTGTCAGTTTACTTGAAATTGTAATAATTATTTTAGATTGTGGTTTGAGACAGTTGGAGATTTATTATGGTTGACTTATCGTAATTATCAGTTATTAAGATCATTCTTTTGTGGCTTTAAGCCTTGTTATTAAATTCATCAGTTTTGATTATGTTTTGGGTAACCTCTCTTTCTATTTCGGAAAGGGGGTGTTACATTTACACTCACAGTTTTTATGTTGTATTAATAAAGTTGTAGTTGTTTCTGTACCATGTATTTTGACGACTCAGAATGGGTGTTGTATACCTATTTTGGGGGCGTCACACCATTCTCAAATAGAGTCCTCATTACATTTATTATCACTCTATTTTACAGAATAGTGAGGACTACTAAGACACCATCTCGGACCATCACTCCGTTTTCTGACTAGTCTCAGCTACGTTCTCATTTCCTGAAGAGAACAGTGAAAGAAAGGGTGAGCTCAACTAGCCCAGCAAAAATATTATGACTAAGATAATGCAGAATAAATTATCATTAGTCTTCAACAATGTTAAACTAATAAAATACAATAGACATCAAGTTTAACTGCAGCGGATCAAGTAATCCATTAAAAGAGTCAAGTAGAGAATAAAATCTATTATCTTTTATGATTTAAAAAGTTTTTCATCACTTTTATCGCTGAGACTCAGCTTAATAAGTAATCCACATCATCCCTGCACTACGACCAAGGATATTCATTAGGGTCACGACCACAAATTCCATGCACTACGGGCCAAGGATATTTGTGTATTCATCAATGGTCATGATCATGCCAACAACTGTCCATCAATGTACTACGGGCCAATGAGGACTTTTACCACTTCATTTGTAACATTACGGTCATGATTATACCGAATAATCTCTGGTCATAATCATACCAAGTCCATCTATGCGCTACAGGCCACAGATGACTTTCAAAAATATAAACATGAGGATGATGACAATGATATAAGAATTCAATAAAACAAGTTCAAGAATTAATTTATCCAAGAATTAACGTCCAAATTGTCAATATGATACTGCTTTGTGGAGTAAAATTCAAGAATTCTTAGAAGAATATTTCCATGAAAAGATACTAGATGAAACGCAAATATCAAAGATATTCCACTAATTTCATGGAGTATAGAAGTCAAAGTTTTAACCAACTGAGTATAATAAAGAATGGAATAACAAAAGAGATCACCATGCATGCGATAGACCGCACAGACTGGTTATTTCAACAGAATAATAAATAATGGAACCAGGTCCGACGTAAAACGCACAAACATGATATTCCAACAGAATAATAATAAAGACGGAACCAGGTCCGGTGTAAAACACACAGACAGGATGTTCCAACAGAATAATAATAAAATGGAACCAGGTCCGGTGTAAAACACACATGTGACGCCCCCAAAATAGGTATACAACACCCATTCTGAGTCGCCAAATACATGGTACAGAAAGCAAACTACAACTTCAATAAAATAATTGTCGTGCAAAATATGACAACACATACTGTGAGTTTAAATATAAATATTGTCTTCTGGACAATATCCACACTCAAATAAATCCTCACTACAATTATTCAAACACTATTTTACAGAAATAGTGAGGACTGCTAAAATATCTTTCTAGAACCATCACTCCATACCCCGACTAGATCCTGCTATGTTCTCACCTCCTGAGAAGAAAAATGGAACAAAAAGGAAAAGGGTGAGCTCAACTAGCCCAGTAAAGAATATTATGACTAAGATAATATACAACAAATTATCGTTAGTCTTCAACAGGGAAAAATCTGATAAAATATAATCGACAACAAGTTTTAGATCAACAACTGCAGCGAAAACAGCAAACCATTAGAAGAGTCAAGTAGAGAAAGAATTCTACTATCTTCTAAGATTTAAAAGTCCAACATCAATATTTTATCCCTGTAACATCAATTAATAATCATCTTTAACCAAATATTCATCTTTGCACTACAGGCCAAAGATATTCATTTGTATCATCAGTTGGTCATGTTCATCTCAACACCTGTTCATCTTTGCACTACAGGCCAAAGATATTGATCAAGTAATTATACATCTTTGCACTACAGGCCAAAGATATTCAGTAATATCATCATTTAAGACTGAGGATGATGAAAAATATCTTAAAGAGAACGAATCCAGTGAGACAGAAGGACAAATATTAGGGATTCGTATAACAGTTTATCCAAGATCAATAATACTTCATAATAATTAATTGTAAAGCAGAATTCAAAAATAAAGATCAAAACATGGATACAATCAAAGATAGTAACCATAATAGACATCTTGGACAAAAAGGGAAAATTTTATTTTTCGATGAATAGTGCCGTATTCGTGAATAGTGCCGTATACGTGAATAGTGCCGTATACGTGAATAGTAACCCCCGACACAAAAAGTTACAAATTTGATAAAAACTCATATCAATATTTCAGCATAATGATATTGAAGAAAATAATATCATTTAAGAAGAAAATAATATCCCTTACCTCAAGATATCAGTACTTCTGGTCGGAATACCGGTATAAGGCTGAAAGAAACTTGCTCTGATGAATAGAAACTCTCAAAGTATCTAAATACTCACAAAATACACTCAATAATCTAGAGAGAGAAAGAGAGAAAACTTGTTTCTGGTGTGATTTTCAATTCTAACTTAGCCCTCTATTTATAGGAAAATTTTAGTAGGTTTGACCTACAACCTGATGGCTTTACCTGCTACTATTCCCACCCACCACATTTGAAATATAATTCAGCACATTTTTTCACCAACCACAAGTGGGGCCCACCAATTCTAGAATTTTTCATCAAAATGATAAACTCCGAAAATTCAACAATTTCTGAACCAGTCATCTCGTAAAATTCATAATAAATCATACGTTCATTTTTAACGGTTCAAAATTTGTGGACATATACTCAACTTATATATGTATAACATATCCAAAAATTACCACGATCCAACGGTCGGATTAAAAATTATAACACCCGTAATATTTCTCAAAAACCCTGATTTGATTTTTAATACCTCCATTTCGATAAAAATACTGATAAAACACCTCAACATTAACTCCTTCATTTTTAACCACAAAAATATATCCCTCATTTATATCCACATAAAATAAATATTTCCTTATCATATGAATCAATAATTAATTATTCACAAATAATATTACAGAATCATATTTATGACAACCAGGCCGTTCCCAGGAAAGAGGGGGCTTTCCAATAAGGATTTCTCCTTACTGGCGCGCAATTAGATGACCAAACCTCTCCTTAGACAGAACTTTCTAGACATTGCCAATAATGTTATATAATAATATTATTCAAATAATATGAATTATTGATCTGATAATGGAAAATACTGTGCAGCAACAATTATTGAAACAACAATAATATAAAATATCAATGCAACAATTATTGAATCAATAAAATAAAATATTGAACAATAACTACTGTAACAATTATTGAGTAGTGCCTTCTTACGTAAGAATTAATAATTGGTGCAATACCGTGTGCTACTGTATTTTAATCACCGGGTATTCCAACAGTATTAACGGTAACAACTACGCCGTTATTTATAAATAACTTATACTTGTCATTTTCTTCATCCAATCGCTTTCCGTTATGGGGCCCACACAAGGCTGCGCCGTCGTACGAATATTCCCCGACAGCAAGAATATTCCACGACCAAACAAATATTCCCCGACAAAATGAATATTTTATAACCACTTGCTTATTTTGCAAAATTTGCACATTTCACCCATAACCAAAGTATTATATCAAATTAGCCCCTTATTATTCACAATAATATTTAGAGAAAATTTGATTTTATTCATTAATAAGTTGGGGTCTTACAACACAGACATGATGTTCCAACAGAATAATAATAAAGACAGAACCAGGTCCGGTGTAAAACACACAGACAGGATGTTCCAACAGAATAATGATAAAGACGGAACCAGGTCCGGTGTAAAACACACAGACAGGATGTTCCAACAGAATAATAGAAGAATGTGACCAAGTAAAGGGTAGACCGCGTATACAGGTTATTCCAACAGAATAATAAGCAATGGAAACAACAGTTCTCTTCATGAATAAGAAAGAATAATACCCCTTACCGTAAAAGAAACTGGATATAGGAAAAGAAAGGTAGCAGACTTCGCTTTTTCTTTCTCTCTAAAATTTTCTCTCTCTAGAGTTCAGTGAATTCGTAAGAAAATAATGAAGGAATGAGCTTCTATTTATAGAAAAATGGAATGCATAGTAACTAATCCATGAACGGTCCAGATTGATTTACTTTAATCGGACGGTCCATATTTAAAGTAAAATCTTTTAAATAAAATATAATATATTCTATTTATAATCTAATAAAACGAAAAACTTTATAAAAAGATTTTACTATGCAAAACACTATGCAGGCACTATACAACACTATGCATAATAAAATATAATATATTCTAATTATTGTCTAATAAAATGAATAACTTTATAAAAGTATTCTGTTTTATATAAAAAGATTTTACTATTAGCCTAATAAAACGAATAACTTTATAAAAGTATTATGTTTTATATAAAAAGCTTTTCTGTTTTATTACGTTAATAATACGAATAAAACAAAACTTCATCATCATATAAAATATCGACAATAATTGAATCAAACTGAGTGACTTCTCACATAAGCATCAATAATCAATACCGTGTGCTACTATGCAACCATACGTATTACTGTACATTTACTACCGAGTAGTTCAACAGTATCAACGGTAAAACTTCCGTCGTTATTTTCATAAAATATTTTTGTCGTTTTCTAACTACGACAGTTCTTCTGTTGTGGGTCCACCAATGATTGTGTCGTCGTAAAATATTCCCCGACCAATCGAATATTATATAACAACTTGTATACTTTGCAAAATTTTCAAATACTTCCCCCAACTATAACATTATCTCAAATCCACACCTTAATATTCAAAAAAATATTTCGAGAAATTTAAATCTTTATTTATAAAATCTGGGGTCTCACATCAACACTCAAAGGTTATACCTCAAGAGTTAGAATTTGAAGTGAAGTCAAGGTATCCTCAACTGTTCGGCATACCAGGTACGTACGTAAATTTCGAGAGAGAAATTTCATAAGGAGGGGAGATTGTGAGACCCCAGATTTTATGAATAAAGATTTAATTTTCTCGAAATAATTTTTTTAATATTATGATGTGGATACGATATAATGTTATAGTTGTGGGTAGTATTTATAAATTTTGAAAAGTAAGCAAGTGGTTATATAATATTCGATTGGTCGGGAAATATTCTTTTTATCGGGGAATATCCGTACGACGGTACAATCATTGGTGGACCCCGCAGCGAAATTATTGTCGGATTGAAAAAGGGACAAAAATACTTTATGAAAATAACGGCGGAAGTTTTACCGTTAACTGTTAAACACCCGATGTTAAAAGTACAGTAATACGCATGGTTGCATAGTAGTACACGGTATTGATTATTGATGCTTATGTGAGAAGTCACTCAGTATTGTCCAATCGGGTATTCGGGACACTTTTTGTGTTGGAGTACTATTCACGAGTTACTATTCATAGGTTACTATTCACCTAAATTACTATTCACCCGAATATTATTCACTCGGATATTTGGGGTATTTTTCGTGTCCGAGTTACTATTCACGAGTTACTATCCACGGGTTACTATTCACCCGATTACTATTCACTCTAGTATTGTTCACTCGGGTATTTGGGACACTTTTTGTGTCGGGATACTATTCATAGGGTACTATTCCCGAAGTACTATTTACGGGGTACTATTCACCCGAAAAATATATTTTTTTTCGGTCCAAATCATTTTGAGTACAATATTATTCCATGAAGAGATGTGCTAATTTTTCAGACCGTTGGTTGAAATTATAATAAAGGTGATAAGTTTTGTTTTATTAATATTATTAATGTAATAAAACAGAAAATCTTTTTATATAAAACAGAATACTTTTATAAAGTTATTCTATAAATAGAATATATCATATTTTATTATGTATAGTGTTTGCATAGTACCTGCATAGTGTTTGCATAGTAAAATCTTTTATAAAGTTATTCGTTTTATTAGATTATAAATAGAATATATTATATTTTATTTAAAAGATTTTGCTTTAAATATAGACCGTCAGATTAAGGTAAATCAATCTGGACCGTTCATGAGTTAGTTACTATGCAGTCCATTTTTTTATAAATAGAAGCTCATTCCTTCATTATTTCTTATGAATTCACTGAAACTCTAGAGAGATAAACTATAGAGAGAAAGAAGAAAAGTATTCTGCTACTTCACTACTCATATATCCAGTAATCTTCTTCTTAAGGTAGGGAATATTATTTGTTGTACTCGTAAGGGGTATTATTTCTTTTACATTCATGAAGAGAACTTTTATTATTCCATTCTTTATTATTATGTTAGAATAACCTGTCTATGCGAAATATCGCATACATGGTGAAATTCTTCTATTATTCCATTCTTTATTATTATGTTGGAATAACCTGTTTATGCGAAGTACCGCATACATGGTGAAATTCTTCTATTATTCCGTTCTTTATTATTCTATCGGAATATTCTGTCGGTGCGTATTACGCCTGACCTGGTTCCATTATTTATTATTCCGTTCTTTATTATTCTGTTGGAATATCCTGTCTGTGCGTTTACGCCGGACCTGGTTCCATTCTTTATTATTCTGTTGGAATATCCTGTCTGTGCGTTTTACGCCGGACCTGGTTTCGTTGTTTATTATTCTGTTAGAATAACCTGCCTGTGCGATCTATCGCATGCATGGTGATTTCTTTTGTTATTCCATTCTTTATTATACTCAGTTGGTTAAAACTTTGACTTCTATACTCCATGAAATTAGTGGAATATCCTTGATATTTGCGCTTCATCCAGTATCTTTTCATGGAAATATTCTTCTGAGCATTCTTGAATTTTACTCTACAAAGAAGTATCATGTTGACAATATGGACGTTATCAATTCCTAGATAAATTAATTCTTGAACTTGTTTTATTGAATTCTTATATCATTGTCATCATCCTCATGTTTATATTATGTTGAAAGTCATCTGTGGCCTGTAGTGCATAGATGGACTTGGTATCACTACAAGAAAAATATTTATCAGCGACCGCTCATTAGCGACCGTATATAGTCGCAGATACATATCAGTGACCGCATACGGTCGCTAATAGGCGTCGCACAAAATCTGGTCGCTAAGGCGCGCATCAGCGACCACTATTAGCGACCGCTATATCTGCGACCGATAAGAGCGACCGAAATGATAAATTTGGTCGCTGAGCTGAGTCAGCATGGACTATGAACAAAGCTGACGTGGTCCACGTGTCAACGACCGGTATCAGCGACCGCATCCGGTCGCTGATAGTCTCAAATATTAGATCGGTCGCTAATAAGTATCAGCGACCACATGCGGTCGCTGATATGAAAAAAAATTAACAGATTTTTGTTGTTTTGCAAAATTCCCAAAAACCTGTACCTGTTTTGTATCTGCTTTATCCCAACCCACATACACAACAAGATAAGCAGCATACACAATAAAATAAACATCCATTGTACCCACCAACACATACACCAAACTAGTTTCAAAACTAGTTTAAATAACATAACTGAATATACAAGTTATGAACATACAATAAGTTACAAAAGTGATATATATATATAAAGCAGGTACGTCAAGCATCATCGCCTCCTTGATCACCCTGTAATTAACAAAATAATAAAATAAATTATAAATATATACTAACTATGTTAATATTGGTATATTACGATAATATATATAACAAATTGATTTTATACCTCGTCGCTATCCCCATGCTGTGATGCTGCTGCCGTCGCCACTGCTTTAGCTAACTCCTCAGGATCCAGAGCCCCCAGATGCCCGCTTAGTATCGTCAGAAGATTTTGATCTTGACATATAGCTCTAACACAGTCAGCCGGAGTATGAACAACTGGATGGCTCGATGACTGTGTAGACTGGGTAGAAGAGCAGCCTGAGCCACTGAAGGATGGGTGTCGTCGTTGTCCTTGACCTTTAATGTAGTTCTTCTTCACAACAGACGCCCTCTCCCACAACTCTTGATCAATAGACGGACGTGGAGTACCTTCAGGATAGCGTTCATTCAATAAACGCTTATAAGTGTCCTGTCATCATGTTAACAATTAAATAGTGAAAAATAAATTAATTTTGTAAGCATTGATAAACAAGATCAAGTTGTTAAAATTTATTACCGCTATCTGGATAGCCTCAGGCAAACCATCACGGGTGGCCACGTACACATCCAGCCAATGGATAGGTGTACCTTGAGACTGAGATTCCTATACAAAAAAAAGTATAATATTACTAAGTAAAAATGTGATATATTTTCTACAATTCATGATTTTAAACATATTAAAACTTGTAATTAAATACGTACTCGGGCTGTGATATGCTGCAACTGTGAAATACTACCGCCCTTGTATGTCCCTTTAGCCTTTTCGCCTTCGGGTACACCCGAGGATCTGTTGCTGGCGGCAGTCTTTCGTCTTTTCACCCAGCTCTCAGCCCTCCATTGAGCACACATCTCAGCCCATATGGCCTGGGTGCACCACCAGGGACTATGCTCGTGCATGTAATCTTCTCCCTGGTTTGGATGGTCGATCTCTGCATTGTGAAGGGCTTTTTGTCTTTCTTTATTCAAATTGTCTTTGGTGCGGACCGCGCACTTCTGCCAAAATAATGTCTGTATCACTAAAGCCTGCGCGTCCTCCCATCTATACCGTTTCTGCAAATAAAACAACAATAAAAACATTACTAAATAATTATCCTTCGAATACTAAATAATTATCCTTTGTCATAATTAAAAAAACATGCCTGAAATTCTGCCCAAACAGCATCCTTGTGGGCGATAGGTGTGCTCGCCCACGTAATCACAGGTGTAGGCCAATTCTGTAAACACAGCTGTGATATACACTTGACGATCTTATTATCTGAAAAATCACTATAATATACAACATCAATTAGCATATATTAAAGCAAATTATATCTAAGTTATAATACTTATGAACATTTTTCAAACTTATACTTAAAAAAAATTCGCCAGAGTCTCCCCTGTAATATAGACTAGCCACATGCACGACGACATGCATATATGGACATTTCTAGGCACCCAATACACAAACCAAGAGAAATATACAAACTTTCAATACAATATATAAGACCAAAACAATAACAATTGAATGCAAATTAAAGCAGTAAAAAATTCAAACCCATATACATTACCAATATAATATCAATCAAAACATTACTAATATACAATAAATGGAATCTTAAATGATATATGCGGGACGTACGTGCTATTCGGAGGAGGGCGAATCTGAATAAAAATCCGATCATCTGGATTACTAGGGGCCTTGGGCACATGATTAGGCCCCCTACCCAAGCCGCGCTTTTTCTGCGCTGCTTTAGAAGCCATCTGACAATAAACATGTATATATGAGTCATGTTATTATGAGTCATGTTTGATTACATGTATATATGACAATAAACATGACAGTGATATAAACATGTATATATATGAATATAAAATGACAATAAACAAAAGTTACATTTAAATAGTTTAGTACATAAACATGCATGATAGTGATATAAACATGTATATATATGAATATAAAAAAGTGTAATGCTAAACATATATTTCAAGTGTCAGTGTCTGATTCAGAATCAATTTGTATACGTGTTGCAGATTCATAACCATCATCTGCTTCAGATTCAGTGTCAGATTCAGTTAATAACTCTTCCTCCTCAGTATCAATGTCATCTGACACAAGTATTGACTCAGGATCTAATTCATGTGGTTCATCTCCACCATCTAACTGGATTACTTCATTGTCGTCCTCCACATTTATTATAGTTTGACTATGAAGCATCTGCTCTTGGTAAATCTCCCCATCAACTAATTCTACACGACTACGCGCGGGAGTATGAATTACAACTTGCCAATCTGTAGGCGGTCTGTAAGCATGTGTATTTTAGTTTCTTAAGGATACTTTTATCATCATCTCACTTTACTTGGTCATCTAGCCAATTTTAACCTATTAAAGCTCACTTTAGGCTCGATAATAGATCCTAACTTGATTTTCTTAGTAGCTTTGGTCATTGCAATGATTAGGAATCATCACAAGCATGAGTTAGCAATTTTATATGAGTTCCTTATAGTCTTATAAGATCAGGCACTAAAGGTCACCCAAAACAGTCCACTTTTGGGCTAAAAATGTGACTTTTCACAAGTTTAATGCTCAAAACAGTTTAGGCTTGATTTCTTTAGCTTGTGTAGCTTACTTATGTCATATTATGACTATTGAAACTTGCCCACATGGTCCAGGTATGGGAATTCTATACTTAGGTCTTAGTTGCCACTTAAAGCTTACTTTTCATGACTTTTAAACATGAAATTTGGTCAATACACAACACAGACCACAACTAAGTTAAGGAACACCTTTTAAATGATATGTGTAGACAATATAGGGACTCCATACTGTCTTAAAACTTTAGTTGCAAAAATTTGCTATAATAGTTCTCATATAGGCATAGATTTGACTATAATTTCATAAACAATCCACATGTAGGCAAAAGAAACCTTTAGGCATTCAAACAATTTTAAAATCATGATAATAAAATTACCCTATATCCATTATCATGCTTGTATCAGTTAGCTAACTTCTTCACATCCAAAACGGTTCATACAAGGTACTTTAGGCATGATTAAGTACTAAATTATACTAATAGTCCCCAAGCCTTCCATTATAAATATTATTACATCAAATAATTGCTATAAATATCAATACCTATAATATAATGGCTATACAAATTGACTAAAAATAGAAGAAGAAACTTTATTTTAATAACAGTTTATTTTATAAATTTTAAAATAAACTTTAATTAGTTCATTGTCATTAGTTGCCTTTTTAATCTTAATTAAGGCATATTCATTTTTGATTTAGGGTTTGTCTAAACCACATTTAATTAACAAATTAACAAGGTTTCTAGTAGATTTTAAGTGGGTTACCTATGTAGAGGCGGTGGCAGGTGGGTGGCAGGTGGCAGGTGGTAGGAGGCGGCGGCGGCGGCGGTGGCGGCACGGCACGAACTTCTTCTCTTCTCCCCCCTTTCTCCCTCTTCTCTCTATTCGGACCTCCCTTTTTCTTTTCTCTGCGTTCTGTGTCGAGCGAATGCTGGGTACTGATAACATTTAGTTTGATCAGCGACCGCTATCCGCGACCACATGCGGTCGCTGATTTTTAATGACATGGACTTATCAGCGACCGCATGCGGTCGCTGATTTAAAGTGGTCGCACAAAACATTGGCGCCAACATTTCCAGCCAAAATTTTGGTGGCAAATTTATACTAGCGACTGATCAGCGACCGCATCCGGTCGCTGTTAAAACAGTAGCGACTAGATTACGTTACGGTCGCAGATGATGGTCGTTGTAACTAATATCAGCGACCGACGGTGCTGTCGCTGATAGTGTTGGTCGCTGATAGACCTTTTTCTTGTAGTGTATGATTATGACCAGGGATTATTCGGTATAATCATAACCGTAATGTTACAAATGATGTGGAAAAAGTCATCATTGGCCGTAGTGCATTGATGGACAGTTTTTGGTATGATTATGGCTATGGATTCTCTTTGGCCGTAGTGCAAAGATGAATTGTTTTATGGCATGATCAGGACCGTTGATGAAAACATGATTATCTTTAGCCGTAGTACGTGGATAATTCGTGGTCGTGATACTAAAGAATATCCTTGGCCGTAGTGTAAGGATGATTCAATGATGTGGATTATTTATTAAGCTGATTCCCAGCGATAAAAGTGTTAAAAAACCTTTTAAACCATAGAAGATAGTAGATTTTATTCTCTACCTGACTCTTCTAATGGATTGCTTGTTTCGCTGCAGTTAAACTTGATGTTTGTTATATTTTATCAGTTTAACACTGTTGAAGGCTAATGATAATTTATTCTGCATTATCTTAGTCGTAATATTTCTTACTGGGCTAGTTGAGCTCACCCTTTCTTTCACTGTTCTCTTCAGGAAATGAGA